>CADDIJ020000483.1:0-142361 GCA_902809745.2 Tetradesmus lagerheimii | reverse complement strand
GCCAACTGGCAGCGGTGGCTCCGTTCGCTCCAGCCAGGTGAGGCTTGCAATCAAGCCTGGGACTGCAGCGTTTGCTGTCTGCTGTTACAGCAGGTTGTTATGTTCTGTTGTCGTGGAATTGGACTGCATGGCCCATTATTGCTGCCACTGCTGACCACCATTGCTGCCGCTGCTGCTGCTCCTGCCCGCTGCTGTGGCTGCTGCCCACCAGATTGGCAAGGCTTTTGCCCGCGCTGACAAACAGGCTATTGACAGGGCCCTGGCTGACTTCATTTTTGCAGAAGGCCTGCCCCTTCGCACAGTGCAGAGCCCCTTCCTGCGCCAGTTCATTCAGGCAGTCCAGAAGGCGCCTGCCCCCTACACTCCACCTGCCTACAACACCCTGCGCACCAGCCTGCTGGATGATGCCAAGAAGCGCGTCACAGAGAGCTTGCGGCCCTGGGAGCAGCGGCTGCAGGAGACAGGCGGCACCTTGTGCTCTGATGGCTGGAGTGATGCCGCAAAGAGGCCCCTGCTGAACGTGCTGGCGGTGAACCCCAAGGGCGCCAAGTTCCTGACAGCGGTGAACACCAGCGGCACTGTCAAGTCTGCTGAGTTCATTGCTGCATGCCTCATGGAGGCTATTGAGGAGCTGGGCCCTGACAATGTGGTGCAGGTGAGATGCAAAGCAGCTGGGCCATGCCTCAAGCAGCAGATGCAGTGTGCAGGTGCGGCAGGAGAAGTGGAACTGGCAGTGCACAGACAACATTGGTTCCCTTGTCAGGCAACCTACAACTTGTGCACCAGGTTTCAGTACGAAGGCAACTCAATGCTGCTGCTACTGCTGTTGCGCTGCTGCTACTGCTGTCATTTTGCTGCTGCTGCTGTTGTGTGCATGCACAGGTTGTCACTGACAACGCGCAGGCCTGCCGTGCAGCTGGTGCCCTTATTGAAGCACAGTACCCTCACATCACGTGGTCGCCCTGTGTGGCACACGTGTGCGACCTGGCGCTGGAGGATATCTTTGCCCTGTCCTACTTCAAGGAGGTGCACAGCAACACCAAGGGCTTTGTGGGCTTCATCAACCACCACCACCACACCCTGGCAGCATGGCGGCAGCACCAGGCAAATGCAGAGGGCAGTGTGCTGCAGCTCATCAAGCCTGGTGAGACCAGGTTTGTGTCAGCACTGCTGATGATTGAGCGCACCATCAAGGTCAAGGCCAAGCTGCAGCAGTTTGTGGTGTCCGACAACTGGAACAACGCCATCGCCACCATGAAGGCCGCTGACAAGGTGCGGCAGTGTTGGAAATCTTGCAGAGCTGTTAACTGCATATTGCCTGCCCCCTTCTCACAGGATATAGGGTGACGCTGATGAACCCTGGTGCATGGCAGCCGTGATGCTGCTGACTTGGCCTTATGCTGCCGCACATTGTTGCATACCGCATGCAGCACACCTGCACATGGCTGCAGAAGTGCCCTTGTGAGAAGTGTTGACCCCACACCTGACAGCATTTGTGGTGCAACAATGCTCATGTGCCACTGCCTTTGCATTCCAGGACACCGCTAACACCTACAAGGACATCATCCTGAGCGCTGCGCACTGGACAGCAGCTGAGCAGGCGTTTACTGTGTGCGAGCCTATCCTGCGCCTGCTGCGCTTTGCTGATGGAGATGTGCCAAGCAGCGGCAAGATCCACTACTACGCCTACAAGGTGCAGCAGCGGCTGCAGGAGGTGCAGCTGGATGATGAGGTCATGGATGAGGTGCAGGACATTTGGACGCAGCGGTGGGAGTACATGAGCAGCCCGCTGCATGGTGCAGCCTACTGCCTCGACCCTGAGTTCCTGACAGATGAGGGGATGGACCTGGCAACAACAGGGATGCATGTGTGTCTGACCTGCTGAAGATGATCAACAAGCTGGTGGCAGTGTCTGATAGGCAGGCTGTGCGGTTGTCATATGCTGCCTTTCGCAGCAAGGAGGGGCTGTTTGGCGAAGCAGAGGCGCATGCTGATGCTGCTGCGATGCCAGCGCACCAGTGGTGGCGCATATATGGTGCAGACCACCCCAAGCTGCAGAAGCTGGCCATCACCCTGTTGTCTCAGGTGTCAAGTGCATGCTCATGTGAGCGCAATTGGTCCTCATATGATTTCATTCACAACAGGCGGCGCAACAGGCTCACACCTGCACGTGCGCGTGACCTAGTGTTTGTGTTCACTAATGGCAGGCTTGTGCGGAAGATGGCTGTCGGGGAGGAGGGGTTCATTGGGTGGGATGAGGAAGAGGAGATGGTGGGGAGTGGCAGCGAGGGTGAGGGAGAGGAGGGTGAGGAGGGAGAGGAGGGGGGCAGCTGTGAGGTTGAGGGGTGAGGGCAACGTGTAGCTGTGTAACCACAAGCACCAGCCTGGCTTTTAGGGGAGTTCCCACAGTACAGCGTACTTTGCACCGTACTACAGCGTACTCTGTCTCAGCCGCCACGTACTCTAGCGTACTACGCACTACGTACTACGTACTGATGAACCCTGCCGCGTATACAGCACATACAAACCTGCACCACCAATGCAGCATCGTCATGTTAGCAGCACTGCCTACATCAGCCAAAAGCCACTGCCAGCACAACGATCTCCATCCGCGTCAACAGCCTTGGGAACTGCTGCATACACTGAGGAAGGATGTAAGCGCAACACGGTATCCTCAGCCACATGCGACAGGTGCATGCTGATATGCCACAAAACAATTGTGGCATATGCGTGATCATGATCGATCAACAAGTAGAAGAATGGGGTTTTGGTGATTTGCCACACCGTATGCGAACATCAGGACATCCTGCTGCATCACCAACACGGCATGTGATCAGCATCAGCTCTGCCATACCACCCGTGTACGTACAGCCTGCCGTTGAACGCTGAACTTTTGTGCTGAAAGGGCGACCCATACATACATATGGCCTGCCGATACTTGGCCAACATTATGCAGGCTGCAGACCCGACATCAGGGACACACCCGGTGGGATTAATCCCAGCTAACAATGTCAATGCCTCAACCATCTGCTTCCCAGCAAATCACCTGACATCTGCACCGCGTTCATGAAAAGCAATTTTGCAAGAAGCCAACGTGCAGCCCGCAGTCAACCCGATGAGCGGCATGCACAAATGCGCACCAACGCAATGCAACTACAAACCATGTATGGCCAAACAAATGCAACCGCACACCATGCCACTCTGCCACAAGCAGATCCCCATCAATCTGGACTCTTCTGCAACCACCACCAAACAACGCCTGTACAGCATGACCTGAATCAGCCTGTCCAAGCCCTGTACGGACATCAAAGCATAGGGCCATTGCAACAAAAGACGTGGCCTGTACTGTTTGCCACAGTGTCATGCAAAACTTGGAAAGACATACCATGTCAGTGGCCTTGCTGCTGATCCGAACATCGCCAGCAACAACTTCGCCATGCTTGTATGGCCTCCAAAACTGCCGTTACCCCTACGGTTGCCAGCCAGCCTGCTGCCACTGCTTGTGGAAGCTGCCACCGGACAACCACCTACTGACCAGCCTGCACAGTATAAATTCACCATTTATGGTGTCCTTTTCAGGGCGGGCTATGCTGGGTGGGTCTTTGCTGAGGTTTTGGATCTGGCAGGTGTTCTGCCACTGGGGTGATTTATGCTGGGCTTGCCGCAGGGCACTTTATGTTCCTGTTTTGTCGCTTCGCGACAAACAGTCTGCCGCTTTGCGGCAGTGGTAGACGTTGCAATGGCTACCTCTGAAGCGTTGGTAGCCAGACTTCAGACTTTGGAGAACGAGTTTGCACGTATGAACACTCAAGCGGCCGGGGCTTCTTCGTCGCGAGCGCCCGAGCCTTCTGTGGCCGTTCCTGCTGCTAGCACCAACGTGCGTCTGCCCTCGGCAGTTGGTGACGTCCCACATGTAGCTGAGAATCCGGTTCCGCGCGCAGCACACCTTCCTAAGACACCTGTACTGTTCGATATGCGCATGGATCGGGGCTACTTAGCTGTCAGCCAGGGCGGTAGCCCCGCCATGCTCCACGAGTACCGCTGGTCAGCGAGCGCCTTTAGCTATTTTAAGGACACAGTCGTAGAGATGGAGCGCATCATCCCAGCTCTACAGGACGAGGCGCAGCGCAGGGCTTTTTCGGTGCTGCTGGCACAGTTCAAGGGCGTGCTGGCGCTCATGGAGCAGCGGCTGGACTACCTTAAAGTCTTCGGCGAGCACAAATTCCGCGAGCCGGGGCTGGTGGCAGCAGTGGAGAACGCTATTGCTGGCAAGTCTGACCTGCCTGTTACATCCAGCACTGTGCTGGATGCTGTGGCCAGCTTCAGGGACAAGAAGGTCACCACTGCTATCAAGCAGGGTGCCTCCCGGGACTACACAGCAGAGCAGCAGGGGCGCGGCAGCGGCCGTGGTCGGCGAGACCGGACTGGCCAGCAGCAGCAGCAGCAGCAGGGCGGCAGGCACCCCTACAACACCCGACAGCAGGCTGCGGACGGCGCAGCCGGTGAGCGTTAGGTGTCATGTGGAGGAGATTGCAGGGTTTGGCAGGGCGGTGGGAAGCTTTGGGTGCAGATCCTGAGCTTGTGCAGGCACTGCGGCATGGGGTTGTCCCACAGTTTGAACAGCCACCGCAGCCTTACGACTATGGCGGGCTCTGGTTGGAGGGTGAGCAGCTGCAGGCGTGGGAGGCATTGCGTGATCATTACATGAGCATTGAGGCCATCAAAGTGGTTGATTCTCTCGAGTGGTGCAACTTTGCGTTTCTTGTGCCTAAGCATTCAGGTGGCTACAGGCTGGCAGTTGACTGCCGGCCCTGTAACTCCTGTGGCCCAGAGTATCCTACTGCTTACGACCATTTGTACACCCTGCGCGAGGCTATCAAGCCTCACGACAGCATGAGTGCGTTTGATTTGGCAGATGGCTACTTTCACATGTTCATTCACCCTGAGTATCAGAAGTATTTTGGGTTCCAGGTGCAGGGTGTGTGCTATCAGATGGTGGCGCTGCCTTTCGGATGGAGTGGGTCACCTGCATGGTTCATGCGGCTCAGCAGGCAGATTGGCACTTGGCTGGCAGATCCCCCTGCAATTCCTGCAGAGGGCGGTGAGGTCAGCAGCGCACCTATTCGCAGTCGCATTTTTCTTGACGACTTTCTGCTGCTGTTTGCTCCAGGAGCCGATGGCCCCGGCGGCGTGGCGTATGCAAAAGCGCTGCTGTCATATCTGGGCCTGAAAGCTAATGAAAAGAAATCTTCCTGGGAGCTAGAAACTCGTAAGCTGCATTTGGGTCTGTGGGTGGACACTGCCAGCGGCGTCTTTTGATTCCAGATGACAGGATTGTGAAGATCAAGACATGTGCCAAGGCGGTGCTGTCTGAGGTCAGCAGGTCAGAACGTTGGGTGCCAGCCAGGTTGGTGGCTCGCTTGGCTGGCCTGTCTGTGTGTGTGTCTCTGGCTTTTAGCGGTGCCAAGTTTTTTGCGCGTGAGCTTTATGCTGCTCTGAAGGGCAAGGGCAGCTGGGCTGCCAAGGTGAAGCTCAGTAACCAGGCAGTGCGCGATGTGAAGGTGCTGGCTGCGTTCCCGCGGCGCTGGAATGGCAGCTGCATTTGGCCGCCAGCAGTTTCGCGTGTGGTGATTACAGATGCATCTGATGAAGGCTGGGGTGCGCTGATCCATGCAGGCTCCAGCGTCCTGCAGCAGCAGGGGCGCTGGGCACCTGGCATGCGGCGCAAGCACATCATGGTTCGAGAGCTGGCTGCAGTTCATATTGCGCTGCGAGCGGCGCGTCCTGTGCTGCAGCAGCAGGTTGTGGAGTGTGTGATTGATAACTCTGCTGCATACTATGGCATCAAGCATTGGGCGTCTGGGAGCATTGACCTCATGCGTGTTCTGCGCAAGATCTTTTGGCTTTGTGACAGGCAGCGCATCACGCTGCTGCCCAGGCTGGTCAAGTCTGAGGCCAATCCAGCAGACTCTCTGTCGCGCTTCAAGTGTGATGCAGAATGGCTGTTGGATCAACGCGTGTTCAGGCAGCTAGAGGCTTGGTATGGCCCCCACAGCGTCGATTTGTTTGCAGCAGCTGGCAATGCTAAGCTGCCCAGGTTCTACAGCATGTTGGGCGGCGAGGGGGCAGCAGGGGCTAATGCTTTGCTGCAGGATTGGGAGGGGGAAAATGCTTACTGTGCACCCCCATGGGCTCTCATTGGTCGGGTGCTGAAAAAGCTGCACAGCACATCTCATGTGGCGTGTACCTTGCTCGTGCCTGACTTCCCATCCTCTGCATGGTACCCTGTGCTGCTGTCCCGTGCCAAGTCTGTGCGCTGCCTGCCGCTGGGTGCAATGTTCAGGCGCGGGCCCCGAGGTTTGATCCGTGCTAAATGGCCGCTGCTGGCGGTGCGCCTGGAGGGCTAGCAAGCAGCAGTTTGTCCAGCGCTCAGGTGTTAGACTTGCTGGCGGAGCGGGCTAGGCCCAGGCGTGCAGCAGCGGCAGCAGCAGCAGCAGTTAAGTATGACTGCGAGGTGGATGCTGAGGGCAGTCCCTGGCTGCAGTTGTGTGAGTGGGCAGTTAGCAGGTTGTATCCAGCAGCGAGCAGCAGCGAACGCGGCGTGTTGTGCAGCGCACTGTGTCATGCGTTCGCCGACGGCACTGCCTCTCAGTACATGTCAACTTTCCGCTTGTTTGCTGAGTTCTGCTGTGATCATGATCCTGAACTGCCGTGCCTGCCCGCGACGAGCGAGGCGGTACATCTGTTTGCGGCGCATCAGGCGCAGACTGGTTCTGTTGCGGCCAGTTCTCTGGCTTGCGGTGTGTCTGCCATCAATGGTGTGCATAACCTACTGGGCTTGAGTGTGCCTGTGGTGGCGGATGCGCAGCATCGTTTGTTCATGAGCGGTTTAGGCCGCATCCTTGTGCCGGTGGCTCCTGCAGTGGAGCGTCAGCCTTTGCTTGCCAGCATGCTGGAGCGTGCGTTGACGGCCGTGCAGCCGCTGCACAGCAGTGGCGGTTCTGCTACAGCGCATGTTTTACAGCTGCTGGTAGTGACAGTGCTTTTGGGCATGCTGACAGGGCTGCGGGGCACTTCGTTGGCGCGTTTGACTGTTGGTGATTTGCAGGTCAGCAGCGGTCGCGTGCTGCTGCATGCAAGGGTGTTGAAGCAGCGGCTGCAGCCGCGCGCCTTTGCAGATTGGGTGATCCCTCTACACCTGGGTTCTGAGCGAGGCCCGAATGGAGGTGACTTTTGGCGCCGCGTGTTTCGGTTGCTGTTTGAGCACTGTGCGATCGATTTGTATGCTCGTGTTGTGCAGGGTGACGCTGTTGTGCGTGCTTTGTACTCGTGGATGGTGACAGCAGGTGCGACAATTACTCTGTACGTGTGACTCGTTCTCTGTATAGAGTGGTTGCGCAACTGTTACTGCTGCAGCGCAGCATAAATTCACCATTTATGGTGTTTATGCCTAGCAAAGCAGTCCTTTTCAGGGCGGGCTATGCTGGGTGGGTCTTTGCTGAGGTTTTGGATCTGGCAGGTGTCCTGCCACTGGGGTGATTTATGCTGGGCTTGCCGCAGGGCACTTTATGTTCCTGTTTTGTCGCTTCGCGACACCCGCCCTTCCCACCCGTTCCTGTTTTGTCTTGTTGTGGCCTGAGGCCTTCGGTTTTCCTTGCTGGATTGGTCCAGCTGCGAGGCGTCTACCAATGTAACTGTTACTGCTGCAGCGCAGCATAAATGCTGAATGTAATCCAGTCATCCGAACCTCGGAACCCTGCACAGACTGCTGCTGTTGCTGCTGTTGCTCCTTGCCGATATGAAGCGAGAAAATGCTGACGGGTTGCTGCATGCTGCAACGGCGCTCGACATCCACACCGCACTGCAGCCAAACCCGGCGGTAAAGCCGCAACATCTCACAGCAGAAAAGCAGCTGCCTACTTGTACAGCACCCGCACCCCACACAGCAAGCCCTCCAACTGCAGCACCCGCAACACCAACCAGCCTCTCTGCTGCTCCAACTTCCTGTGCTGCATACTGCAGCAGCAGGTATGAAGCACTGCAAGCCAGCTGTGCCGCAGTACACAAAACCCCAGCCGATCGCTATTGCTGCTGCAGCTGATCCTGCCCTTGTCCCTCTACTGGTAGAGCACCTGCACTTCGCACTGCAGACCTTCCATCTGCGGCACCTCAAACTCAAGCCGGTTCGTAAACTCATCCCAACTGAAGTTGAACGGAGTCAGGTTCAGCAGCACCCTGCTCGGCCGCACAGACGAGTAGGCCAAGAAGCGCCCACACCCCTTCAACTGCAACGCTGCAACAGCTGCTGGCGAGCCGTTAGCCGCAGCTGCTGCTGCCACTACGGGGCTGCTGCTGCTGGCCCTGCTGCTGCTAGATGGGATGCCACTCCCTGCTGCTGCTGCTGCTGACTGTGCAGGTGCGTGTGCAGGTGCCAAAGTGAAGCTTGTGACCGCACCTCCACCATTGAACATATCAACAAGCCCAATGGGTGCAAAGCTCACAGCGTCACAAACCTGCAGCGGGCTCACCCACACTAGATCTGAACCTGAGGGGCTCAATGCAACGCTGACGCTACCGTTGCTGGGTACTACTGCTAGCTCCTCTGTATCGTACCGGTACACCGCAAACAGCTGCTGCTGCTGCTGCTGGGTTTGCTGGACTGCAGCAGCCCCGTCTACGCCAGCTGCAGCAGCTGCAGCTGCCCACCTGCTGCTGCTGCTGCCGTTGACGTCAGTAGCTGATGCGCCGTCACCACCAGCTGCTGCTGCTGCTGCAGCAGGGTGTCTAAAGGCCTCCACGTCTGCTGGAGTGATGTGGGTGGTCAGGGTTTGGCCGCGCTTGTCATGCACGTGGAACTTGCGCCTGTTCCTATCCCAGCTGGAGCCCTGCAGGTTGAAGACGCCTACGATGCCAACCACAGGGTTGGTGTTCCACACCTGTACGTGACAGAACACAACGCAGCAGCAGCAGCAAAGCGTGTCACAATGCAGTTGTGCACATGCAACAGCTGGGCTAGCTGCAGGTCGAGCGACCGCACCTCATGCATGTGCCCCCCATTTGCATACCGAGCCTGGCCTTTGTGCAACACACCTCCGCGCCCCCACCCAGTATGCCATGCCCGTTGCACTATCCACGTGCAGAAGCTGACAACCCTCAAAGCGTCAAACAACACGTAGTGCACACCGCGTATCGCTATACATATACAACGCGCACCTTGAGCAGTGTCTGCCTGTCCCGCAGCACATCAGCAAACAGGCAGTCCCGCGTCGGCCGTCCCGGCAGCAGCGCACGCAGCACAGCACCGTCAGGCAGCACCAGCCGCCGCAGCAGCGTGAAGTCGTGCTGGCCTGGCTTGTCACTGACATAGACGGCCCCGCCAGACACGGCGCGAGCCATGCCATGCAGCACACCTGCAGCAGCAGCAGCCGAGGAGAGGTGAGGGAAAGACTGCTGCAACATACAGCCAACCACCAGCGCGATGCGAGCCGTACCATGCAGCAAATCTGCAGACACAAACGACGCATACACAGCAGCCACAACAGCTCAGCAGCGTGAAGTCGTGCTGGCCTGGCTTGTCGCTGACATACACAGCACCATCAGACACGGTGCGAGCCATGCCGTGCAGCACACCTGCAGCAGCAGCAGCAGCCGAGAGAGGTGAGTTATAGACTGATGCAACATAGAGCCATCCACCAGCGCAATGCGAGCCGTATCACGCAGCAAATCTGCGGACAGGAATGACACATCCACAGCAGCCACAGCAGCCACAACAGCTGAGCAGCGTGAAGTCGTGCTGGCCTGGCTTGTCGCTGACATAGACGGCCCTGCCAGACACTGCACGAGCCATGCGGTGCAGGACACCTGCAGCAGCAGCAGTGGCAACAGTGGCATGGATCAGCAAGACTGCACCAGCAGCAGCAGGCAAGGCACGCACAAAGCACCACCAGACACCGTGCGAGCCATGCAGCACACCTGCAGCAGCAGTGACATGGGGCAGTGTGATGTCAGCAAGATCGCACCAGCAGCAGCAGGCAGCGCACATACACAGCACCAGACACTGGATGTTCAATGTAACAGAGCACAGTGAATGGTTCCTAGCTCACCTGCCGGGTCTGCTGACTGGAACATGTCCCAGTCAGGCTGCACCAGTGCATCCTTACACACAAAAGCCCCATTTAGTCATCAAGCCCCACATAGTCATCAAGCGCCACTGTAAAGTCTACATCAGCAGTGCCAACGTGGTCTCACCTGCCGGGTGTGCTGACTGGAACATGACCCAGTCAGGCTGCACCAGTGCAGCGTCAAACACACACCTCACACTATGCCCCCTCTGATGCAGCAGTACCGAACTGGACCTCACCTGCCGGGTGTGCTGACTGGAACATATCCCAGTCAGGCTGCACGAGTGCTCCCAGGTAGAGGCTGTTGAAGGCGCACGCGCCGATGTGGGGCGTGGAGGAGGCAGGGTCGCGCGGGTAGTAGTCGTCAGACACGCGCGCCACAGCAGTGCGCGAGAACCTGCACGTGTTTGACATAGAGCAGCACAAGCCCAGCAGACGATAAGTACGGCATGCGGCTGTCGTGTAGTCAATAGTTTGACACAGCATACGCGAGAACCTGCAGGGTCGCGCGGGTGATAGTCGTCCGAAAACGCGCGCCAAGGCAGTGCGCGAGAACCTGCACGGGTTGGGTGAATGCAGCAGCAGCATGTCATGAGGCTCAGCTACCAAAAAAAAGTATCACCAAGCATTAGTGTACACTGGGAACACAAGGGAGAGCGATTGGAATGCTCCCGTAATCCGCATCAAGCGCAGCTACCAGAATGCAGCACAAAGCATTACTGTAGATGAACAGAGCAGCGCAAGCCCAGCAGACGATGAGTGCGGCATGCGCCTGCGTTGGCTGTGTTGTGCAGTCATCATGTGCGCCGCAGCAGTGCGGCTTGCAGGTGCCACAGCGTTGATGAGGAAAGCAGGTAGCGGCAGCATGAGCTCGCGAGAGGCACACAGCTGGGCATCACGCAACCGGCCAGGATTCTTCATGCAGCAACACCGGTGAAGTATATTGCGATGCACACACCAAGACAAAAAGCAGCAGCAAACACAGAGTAAGCAAGATCATCTGCCTGATCATCAGACCACGCACCTGTAGAAGTTTTCGCTGGAGTGGCACATGCAGTTGATCGCGTGGTTGCCAGGGAAGTGCTGCGCGATGCTCTCCTCCAGGGCAGCTTGGAACTCACGCGCTGCAGCAGGCCCACCACCCAGGGCACTTCCCACCAGGCCCACGCCAGCCTGGCAGTCCACTTTCACGCCGTCTACTGCTGATGATGCAAGGTAGGAGTGCATGGCACTGTACAGGGCGCCAGGGTTCTCTGCAACGCCAACACCTGCGTAGTGGTTGCAGGAGGGGGGTAAGCAGGGGTACAAGAGGAAATCAGCTTACGGTCAGCAGCACACAAATTCGATTGCTAGAAGTTGATGGTATGATGAAAAGGGGGATGATGGTGGTGGTGGTGGTGGTCTGCACTGCCCACCAGGCCCACACCAGCCTGGCAGTCCACTTTCACGCCGTCTACTGCTGATGATGCGAGGTAGGAGTGCATTGCGCTGTACAGGGCGCCAGGTTCTCTGCAACGCCAACACCTGCGTAGAGGGTGGTGAGTAGCGGTACAGGAGGAACAGCTTATGGTCAGGAGGGCACAAGGTGCAATGGCCGGAGGCTGATGATTTGCATGTGTGTAAGGGGTGGTGGTGGTGGTGTGCAGCGGCCACCAGGCCCACACCAGCCTGGCAGTCCACCTTGACGCTGTCTACTGCTGATGATGCGAGGAGTGCATCGCACTGTACAGGGCGCCAGGGTTCTCTGCAACGCCAACACCTGCGTAGAGGGGCAGGAGGGTGATCATCAGAGGTGCAGGAGGCACAGCTTAGGGCAGGAGCACACAAGCAACATGACTGTGCAATGGCCAGAGGCTGATGATGTGCATGTGTGTGTATGTTGAAGGGGGGGAGGCAAGACGGTGGTGGTGGTGGTGGTGGGGAGACGGCGGATAGGTGAGTGGTGGTGGTGGTGAGGGGTGCAGCGGCCACCAGGCCCACGCCAGCCTGGCAGTCCACCTTGACGTCGTTTACTGCTGAAGACGCGAGGTAGGAGTGCATAGCACTGTACAGGGCGCCGGGGTTCTGTGCAACGCCAACACCTGCGTAGAGGGTGGCAGCTTATGGTCAGGAGCGCACAAGCAGCACAACTGTGCAATGGCCAGAGGGCTGATGATAGGTGAGTGTGTGTGTGTGGGGGGGGGGGTGCTGCACTCCCACCAGGCCCACGCCAGATGGCAGTCCACTCTGACGCCGTCTACTGCTGATGATGCGAGGTAGGAGTGCATTGCGCTGTACAGGGCACCAGGGTTTTCTGCAACGCCAACACCTGGTCAGAGGCAGCACATGTGTAGCAGAACGGGTTGCGGGGCAGGACACGTGACGCGATCAGCGTGCATTGGCCATAGTTACTGCACAGCGACATCAGGTGATTCTGTTGAAGGCTTCAACAAATTCTGTTGAAGGCAGCCGCATTGCCCGCAGCCGTGGCCAGCCAGGCAGTCCAATCCTGGCGCCGTCTAATGCAGATCAAACACAATAGTGCACATATCACCAAGCTGAGAGATGTGCGGGCCCCCGGGCTGGGCCTGCCCCTCGCAAGCAAACTACTCAAAATGCACCAGTACAACCACCTAGCAGACAACGGACAAAACAACAACAAGAGCACCACGTATTGCAGTCTGAACTGCGGCTGCAGCCGATATGCATGTCAGGATGCAGCCACAATGTGAAATGCTGCTACAGCCTGACATGAACTTTGGTATGGACTTGTGCTACAGCTTCTGTGTGTCTAACTGCTGACATATGTGTCAGCAAGAGGAATTCCTCTACTGGATGACAGGGCGCCGGGGTTTTCTGCAACACCAACACCTGCTTGGAGGTGCAGGAGGGTGGTGCAGGGGTACAAGAGCAACAGCTTATGGTTAGAGCGCACAAGCAACACAGCTATACACAACAGATTGCGCATCGGCGAGTCACCTATCGCACAGTAACATCTCTTTCAGCAGTCTGATCCTAACGCCGTCTGCGGCAGAGCATCTAAAACCCTTTGCACGCACCAAGCTGCAACACTTGCGGGCCCCCAGGCTGGGCCTGCGCCCCTGCACCTGCCAGCTTAGCGCTCCTGTGCTGACGCAGCACACTGTGAGGCGCCTGGGTGCTGGCAGAGTAATTCGCTGTCAGGAGATTTTTGACAGCTTCAAGTCCAACAGGACTGGAAGGTGTAAAAATCTCATTACCGCAAAGTACTGTTCCAGCACCCAGCCACCTCACAGTGTGCTGCAGGCGCGGAGGCAAGCAAACTACTGCACATGCACAGTACCACCACCTAGCAGACAACGGACGCTACGACAACAAGAGCACCACGTCTTGCAGTCTGAACTGCGGCTGCACTCGATACCAAAGTGCATGTCAGGGTGCAGCTATATTGTGAAATGCTGCTACAGCCTGACATGAACTTCAGCATTGACTTGTGCTACACCTTCTGCGTGCATATACACCTGTTGAGAGATGGGTCAGCCTGAGGCACTACACTACTGGACAACAGCTGCTGTCACGGGCTGACACGTTACGCCATGGGGCCCCCACCGGCCCCCACCTCTACAACAAATTGCATGAGGATCATCATCATCAAATTACCAAATCAAACCATAGCTTCAACACCATGTGACAGCATGCCGTATGGGCAGCAGTCACAAACCTCATCTTCCGCAATGCTTTCGGGGGGCTTGCTGTACACCAGGCTGCTCTACAGCTGAGCGAGTACAGCACCACCAACCAGTCCCTGCACACCTACCAGCACTGCTGGGCTCAACACGTACGAAGCAACCACCTGCACAGCTACAAACAGCAAACACAACAACACAAAAACCACTAAAAAGTCCTTATATGGCACCTGCCAGCACTGCTGGGCTCCACATGAGGCTGGGCTCCACCTCTGCGATGCTGCTGGTGGGCTTGGGGTACACCAGGCTGCCCCACAAAGCAGGGGGTTACAACAACATCAACCAGATCCCTGCACACCTGCCAGCACTGCTGGGCTCAACATGTACGAAGCAACCACCTGCACAGCTACAAACAGCAAACACAACAATAAAAAAGCAACTAAACAAGTCCTTGAATGCGCACCTGCCAGTACTGCAGGGCTCCACATGAGGCTGGGTTCCACCTCTGCGATGCTGTTGGTGGGCTTGGGGTACACCAGGCTGCTCTGCAACTGAGACTTTACAACACCAACCACACCCCTGCTCACCTGCCAGCACGGCTAGGCTCACCACGTACAAAGCAAACACCTGCACAGCTACAAACAGCAAACACAACAACACAAAAAGCGACTGATGCAGTCCCAAAATGCACACCTGCCAGCACTGCGGGGCTCCACATGAGGCTGGGCTCCACCTCTGCAATGCTACTGGTGGGCTTAGGGTACACCAGGCTGCTCTAAAATCGAGAGTTGATAAAAACACCAATCAGATCAATGCACACCTGCCACTGCTGGGCTCAACATGTATGCAGCAACCACCTGCACAACTACAAACAGCAAACACAACAGCACAAACTTTTGGATGCGCACCTGCCAGCACTGCGGGGCTCCACATGAGGCTAGGCTCCACCTCAGCGATGCTGCTGGTGGGCTTGGGGTACACCAGGCTGCTGCCAGTCAGCCCTGCCAGGGAGGGCGTGCCAGGCATCACGCCACCCCAGTAGGCCGGCAGGCCGTGCCAGCAGTACACATAGCGGATGCCAAACCTGCAGAGCAACACATCGGACGCGACACATACGAGTTGGGTGATGAATCGCAGCAAGCACACCAGCTTGCTCTGCTGCAGGCCAGCGACACAACCTGAGCAGTGAATTCGATCCGAAAGAAGGGCAGGCTTGTGTGGACGACAGCATGTTATGCGGCTACCACACTGCCGCTGCTGCCGCTGCTGCTGCAGGCGCCGTTCGTATTTGCTCACTTCTCCTTGATGTGTGTGACGATGCCCCTGAAGTCAGCAGGGGTGGCCTCCCAGTCCTCCTCAGGGCCTGCAGCCAGGCAGCAGCGCATACGCAACGGCCTAAGTCATTACGATGTGTTGCAGCAGCGCAAGACCATACACGTAATAGCACAACATGATATGCAGGGCTGCACCCATCCCCTGAAGTCAGCCGGGGTGGCCTCCCAGTCCTCCTCAGGGCCTGTGCGACAGGCAGCAGCGCATACGCAAAGGCATGATAGTCATTATGATGTGTTGCAGCAGCACAAGACGACACGACTAAGCGCGGCGTGATAAGCAGGGCTGCGCCCATCCAGTGATGGCTCTTGCCTTAGCTCAGAGATGCGCCTTTTATGCAGACAGCGAACATGTTGATCGTTACGCAGGCTGCTTCTCAGACCCCTTTTCACAGCAGGCATGCAGGTGCGGCGGCCGTGCAGCAGCCATAAAAATATACAGCAAAATCCTAGCGGGTAGAGTTATTTTCACGCTACAGAGTGTGTGCAGGCACAAGAGGTGCTGCACCATGCCGTCCCTGCCAGCCCACCTGCGTCCAGGCGCGCAAACTTTGCGTTGGCCTCCACGCTGGTGAGGCGGCGGGTGAAGTCTGACGCGGACGCAAAGAACGTCAGCATGGGCCCTCGCAGCACACCCTGCAGCAGCAGCAGCAACCAAACAGTGGCGGTTTCTGTCACATAGGGTTGACGTGTGGTGTGGTGCAGGCTCAATTGTGAAGACGTCAACTGCAACAGTTGCATACGACATCCTGTGCAGCCGCAAAAGGACGCAGTGCAGACACTCAGCACGCAAGGGTACAGCATAGTGAGCAAACCCAGATAAGGGCAACACACCCACCTGCGTCAGCGCAGCGAAGGCTTTCACCCTGAGGCTGTGAGGTGGTGCCGGCTCGACCGCCCACTGGTAGAACAGCAAGCAGCACAAACTGCATCATATCATCAGACAAATGCCCAACCATCGGACAACCACGGGGAAGCACGCAAATTGTACTTCAATTTTCACCTGCGTAAGCGCAGCGAAGGCTTTCACCCTCAGGCTGTGTGGCGGTGCCGGCTCCACCACCCACTGGTAGAACAGCAGGAAGGCTGCAGTGGCCACGCCCACCAGGGCACCTGCTGCCTTCTGTGCCCAGCGGATGAGGATGAACTGCTGGCGGGGCGTGGGGGAGGCCTTCTTGATGGCGCTCTTCACAGCAGCGTTGGCCCCCGCCCTGAGGGTGAAAACAGCAGATAAGACAGAAGCAAAATCGTCATCCGAAGTTCACCATGATGACTGCACACGCAGAGGTTGCAGCATATGCAAGAGGCAGCACTGACCAGAACAGCACAAGATGGGGGGCGGGGGGGGGGGCTTCTTGATGGCGCTCTTCACAGCTGCATTCGCCCCCGCCCTGAGGCATTTGGCAGTACAGAAGGGAGCAAATTCAACATCAGAAGTGCACCTTGATTAATGTACACGCAGAAGTTGCGCATATGCAAGAGGCAGCACCCAATACCAGCACACTGCATTCAAGCAAGAACTGCTGGCGGGGGGTGGAGGTGGCCTTCTTGATGGCGCTCTTTACCGCAGCATTGGCGCCAGCCCTCAGGGGGAGATTGCGGTGAGATGGTTGCACCTTGATGAATGCACACAGAGGTTGCAGCGTATGAAGAAGTAGCACGAACTCATTTGGTGAAGCACACAGGTGCCAGCAGACTGCAGATACTTCCAACTCTGTCAGCATAGCATTGGACAAACCAATAGCAGCCACACATACGCATTGCGCTTGGGGCAGACGTTCCACCCGACACGACAGCACGCTGCATCCACGCAAGCACTGCATACACTCAACCGACACGCATATGTACGACACCAAACATCAAATCCTCCCACCCAACTCCCAGCCCCCAGTGGATGCACACAGACGTTGCAGTCTCCTTCTTGCGCCTCTTGCATATGAAGTCTCCATTACAGCACACAACACCAGCATGCTGCATGTAAGCAAGCACCGCAAACACCTGCCCAACACGCATATCAATCACACTCCGGGCAAACCTTCTACCCACCTTGCAACACAGTGCATCTAATCCAGCCCCGCAAACACCTGCCCGACACGCACAATCAATACATATATAATGTATCACACCAAACCTTGCACCCACCTGGCTTGCTCCAATGCCGCCTCTGCCTCAGCAGCAGCAGCCTTCAACTCCGCCTCCACCACCTCGGCAGCGTGCTTCGGATCAGCAATCAAATCCTCTAATTGCGACGACGCAGTCTGCAGCACACCCCCCTGCTTCTTCTTCTTCTGCACCTGCTGCTGCTGCGGTCCATTGTCAGCTCCCTCACCCACAGCAGCAGCAGATGACGGGGAGTCCTCCTTCTGCTGCCGCCTGCTCAGCAGCGGACGCCGCTCAGATGGTACGGTGCTTTTCATAGCGCCGCGTCGCGCTTCTGCCCAGTCTGGCCGAATGCTGCCGGCTGACTCGTCTGCTGCTGCTGCGCCGTCGCGGCTGTCGCGGCTTGCTGCAATCTCTTGCTCCTTGGCTGCTGCGACTGCGTCTGCGGGTGCATCCCATGTTGCTGCTGGGGGTGCGTGATGGTGGCTGATCACACCTGCAAGAACAAGGACAGAACAAAGATCAAACACAGTTGTGCACAGAAGGATTGCCGACAGACTAATGTTGGCCCACCAACAAGCAATCCACAAAAAACACTGCTGCGCAACGCAGCTGGTCTGCGCACATCTTTGCTTATCTAGTTTTGCCACCAGAGCCGAGTGTCATCACGCTCTCACCTGTGTTGGCGACTGTCGGGAAGAGGTTGCGCACCTCCTGCTGCATCTGGCCTGACGCCTCAGCCAGCAGCTTGGCATTCTCTTGATAAAACGTGTCCTGCAACGATGATGCGAAACAATTACGCTGTCAGTAGAAGGATTGTAACATGTCCGCACGACGCCTCAGCCAGCAGCTTGTTAGCACTCGTGAAAAATTCTTCCTCTTGTAAAGCAGCTGTACAGCCAAGACGGACAGTGCAAACATCGAAGCTACACAGGAACAACCATATCTGTCTCCCTAAACTATGTAGCAAGGGCTTTTACACATGATAGCATGCATCAAGTCCCCAAGTTGGGGACAGGCAGCATACGCAGCAGGCACCGAGTCCCCACATTGTGCAGCACAACATTCAAACCTTGCACGCACCTGCGTCTCCAGCACCATCTCCCGTGGTCCGTCAAACAGCTCAGCGCCTGCCGTGCCCTCCCCAGCAAGCCTGTCAGCCAGCTGCGCTGTGGGCGCCTTGCCGTATGGCGGGTCAACGTCGGTCAACTGCAGCACAGCAGCAGCGGAACGCAACACAAGGCAGCGCGACATGAGCCTTGCAGCCGTGCCGCCGGTGCACTCCAGCAAGTATCAAGACGCAGTAAGCACCTGGTATTCCTCACGCACACAGGGCTGCCAACAAAGGCTGAGCACTTGGCACGTTGCTCATGCAGACGAAGGCGTACTCAACGGAGGCCGTCACTACACGTGTCGTAATACGTCAAGTCACGCAAGAGCGTCACACCGCACCTGCCAGCCGTCATCGATGATGAGCAGCTGTGGCGACAGCCCTCCCGCTGCCAAGCTGCCCAGGCCCTCCACAAGGCCCCGTGCTGATACAGTGGAGTAGAAGGCGTCCCAGGTGCACCTGCAGGCAGCCAGATGCACTCGACGGTCAGGCAATGAACAGGCTAATGAGCAGCCAATGAGCAGCAAACAGTGGAGTAGAAAGCGTCTCAGGTGCACCTGCATGCGGCGCAAGTGCCAAACAGTCAGGCATTCAGCTGCAGGCGCATAGCATCAGCAGTGCAAGCCAAGCTGCCCAGGCCCTCCACGAGGCCCCGCGCAGACACAGTGGAGTAGAAAGCGTCCCAGGTGCACCTGCAGGCAGCCAGATGCGCTTGACGGTCAGTGCACAGGCTAATGAGCAGCAACAACACACTGGGGTGACACATTGGGGCAAAAGGTGTCCCTGGTCCACCTGCAGGCGGCGCAAGTGCACGACAGACAGGCGTTCAAAAGAGCATTACCACAGAGGCTAGCCAAGCTGCCCAGGCCCTCCACGAGGCCCCGCGCCGACACGGTGGAGTAGAAGGCGTCCCAGGTGCACCTGCAGGCAGCCAGATGCACTCTATGGTCAGGCAATGCGCAAGTACATGAGCAATGGCAACACACCGGTAATACAGTGGAGTGAAGGCGTCCCAGGTGCACCTGCAGGCGGCGCACGTGCACGTCAGTCAGGCATTATGCGCATCACAACAGCAGTTCACAGGCGGCGTGCATGCAGGTTGAGCATCTAGACACATCAAAAGCAGCAGTATAGGCCATGACGAAACATTGGAGCGGAAGACGCTCCAGGGCTTCAGGTGCACCTAACGGCTTCAGGGGGACATAACGAGGCCATCGCAAGCGTTCAATGCCGGTTGAACTGAAGTTAGCAATGAACACAATGGACATTCACCATGTGCCTCATCCTCAAGCATGCAAACTGAAGCAGCTCACCAGCCAAAGCCGTCCAGGCTTGCAGGCAGCTGTTTGGCAGCGCGGGGCGCAGCACCTCCCGACAGCGCTGCTGCTGCTGCCACCCCAGCATCCACCAGATGGAAGGGGTCAGTGGAGCAGGCCATCAGCAGCACGCCTGCAGGACAGGACAAGACACGTGGAGAGGAGCAAAAACATGTCAATGATGGTTGCGCAGAACGTGTAAATAGCGCAATACGTTGTGACACGCGAGCAAGAGTAACCTTGTTCTCAGCCACTGCAAGAGACTCTGCACTGCGGCACGCACCATGCCCAAGATATGCTGTGTACCTACGCATGTGTGCGGCATGCACAACGATGGCGCTTGCTTGAATTACAGCACGACGTGCGAAAATCGTAAGATGCAATGCAGTGGCTCTGCTGCAGGGGGTGTGGAGGAGGCCACTCACTGTCGCATGACTTCCCAAGCTTGTTGTCATCACCACTCTCGACGCGCAAGCAGAGGCTGCTCTCCTTGTCTGTCCAACTCCTGAAAGCAAGCGGCAACAACAGGGATGGCAATCGTCAGCTAGGGCAACCGATGCAATGGTAGATGTGTGAAGCCTGAACACGTGGTCCACTTCCAGTGCCGGAGCACTGCACAAGGGTTTGCATAAACCTGAAGGCTTGATGCAGGGGCAGAACAGTCAAGTGAGACAACATTACAGCATGTCGTATCTGAGTACGTGCAAATCAGACAAGGCTACTGTAGTTCAGGCACAGCAGTAGAGGCTAGGGCTTTGTAACTGACAACTGACACGTTAACAATGACCATGGTTGGATTAAGGGACATCTGCGACCCTGCAAGTTGTACGTGCACGAGCGTATAAGCAATATCAGCATTCCCTGACGACAGCAACAGGAGGTGCAACAGTTCCGCCGATCACTCTTGCTTCACCCGTCCTCTGGATTCGCCGTACAACTGATCAGACAATAAATATGATATAAGTTTGCAAGACACGCGTGCGACCTGTCTTCAGCGACCCAGACAGGACGTTCAAAATGCAAGACGGGTCTGCAGCTAAACGACAGCGTCTCAGCGCTGGATCGCCTATGTATGGCGTTAATACAAACACGGCACAGCAAACGGGGTGCGCAGCTGAACAGCAGGCCCGTGTGAAGTGCCTAGAAACAAAGTGCAGCAATGCTCACAGCAGCAGCTGCATCTGCTGTATGCAGGGCTGATGGCACAGAAGACATTGTTGCCTACATGGCTGCCAGGGGTGGAAGGGTAAGCAACAATCACCGTAATAGGGCATGCAGCAGGCAGGAGGATGAACAGCTGTACAGTGCAGCAGCAGTACAGTACTACTGCTGTCCTGTCTGTGGGTGTTGCTGGCTCACACAACAGAACGCAGCTACTGCATGCCACTGATCTACACCATCACCCAAAATACACAAACCTACTGTATACACGCGTACACAACCCCACACAACTAAAACACTTCCATGCAGATAAACACACACCCTGCCAAGGCTGCATCTATTCAGCACTCCCTCCTGATCCCTTGCCACCACGCAACCGCTAATACCGCATCATACTGCTGCACCAACCCACAGATCTACGAACTAGATGAGGAGCTGCAGTCACTGCGCAAGCAGCACCAGGAGCAGGCACAGCAGCTGGAGCTTCGCGAGGCAGAAGCAGCCTCGCTCAGAAACCAGCTCACAACTTGGCGAGCAGTCAAAGATGCAGAAGCAGCGAGCCTCAGCAGCAGCAACAAGCAGCTCGCGGAGCAGCTTGCAAAGGAGATTGCGCACGGCAAGACCCTGGACAAGCAGCTGACACAGACGCACACTGACTGGGTGAGCAACAGTGCTCTGCATGTATACTCACAGTGTCCGCAGATGCTTGCAGGACAGCAGCAGATGACTGCAAATGGTTGCAGAACAGCAGTAGCACAGCGGAATGAGCAGCTCAACTGCCCTATAGCACCACAACACAAACCCCTTCTGCTGCAACTGCTGTCCGCTGCTTGCAGGCAAGCACCAAGCAGCAGGTGGAACAGCTACAGCGGCAGCTGAGTGATGCCAAGCAGCAGGCAGCAGCAGCAGCCTCCTTTGCTGACCTCACCATCAAGGACCTCAACGCACAGCTTAGCACCACACAGCGCGAAGGGGCAGACCGTGCCCGGACCTCGCAGCAAGCGCTAGCACTAGAGCAGACGCGCCTGCGTGCAGAGCAGGACGCCCACGCAATCACACAGCAGCAGCTTACAAACGCCAGGCAGCAGCTAGCTGCTGCGCTAGCCCGCGCAGCAGATGCAGACGCAGCAGCAGCTGTCGCGCAAGGCCGTGCAATCAAGGCAGAAGCACAGGCGTCATCTATGGCGGGCAGTGACACGCAAGTGCTGCTGAAGAGCTTGCAGGAACAAGTCAAGCAGCAAGCAGCGCAGGTGGCAGCAGCACAGGAGGCGGTGCAGCAGGCTGCTGCTCTGCCTGGGCTGCGGCAGCAGCTGCAGCAGGTGCAGGAGGAGCTGAGGGAAGCCAGCGCAGGGCTTGAGCAGGCACAGTCAGCGCAGAGTCAGCTGACGCAGCTGCAGAATGAGCTGGAGTTGTGGCGCACAGCATTCAAGGTACGGTGCGGTGTTACTTTGACTATGGCTGCGCTGTACAGGTTCTGTACCTGTACACCACTGGTCCTTGCAGGCACAGCACACAGAGAGCAATCGCCACAGCTAACCTGTAGCACAGCAGCACTTCAAGCCCACTGATCATGTGTCTTATGTGTCTGCCGTGCTGCAGAGTGCACTGGGAATCGACCACCCCAGCCCCCAGGCCCTGGCAGCGCTGCAGAGCAAGCAGCAGCACTTGGACAAGCAGCGCCACGAGATGCAGGTGCGTGGTTGATGGCTGTTGTGCACTCTTCACATGCGCAGTCATTCCTTGCAAACAAATAACGTGTGCTGCACATGTCTGTGTTTGACCTGGTGACTCAAGCTTGCATCCTTTTCACCTCACGCACTCACAATACTGAACAACACAACGCACTGCTACTGCACCACGCACAGGTTGAGCTGGCCACCACCAAAGCAGAGGCAGCAGAGCTACGCCAGCAGCTCGCAGCAGCAGAAGCCAAGCAGGCAGCAGCCTCAGCCGACCTCCACAAGACGCAGCAGCAGCTTGCCCAGGCACAGCTGCAGCTGAAGCTGGGGCAGACAGAGCTGGATGGCTTGAAGCGGCTGGTCACTCTTCTCGAAAGGGAACAAGAGGGAGATAGAGCAGCAGCTGCAGGGGCAGCAGGCGCAACAGATATCAGCATGACAGAGCCTGGAAGTGCAGCAGTGAAGATAGAGGGCTTGCAAGCGCTTATAACAGTGCTGCAGGCGGCACAGGTGGAGCTGCAGGCGCAGCTGAAGCAGGCGATGGATGCTGAGGCAGCGGCAAAGGCTGGGGAAGCTGCTGCGCGCGCTGATTTGAAGCGGCAGGAGAGGGAGCTTGATGAGGTTGCTGCGACAGCAGATGCACTGCAGGTGCGATGCAGGGTGGCGCAAGCGTCAATACATACCTATGATTTTATTGCAGAAGCGGTGCCCATGCAGCGTGAACTGCAGTGCCAGGCTGCAAGCATCTGCACAGCAAGCACCTCTGTGTGTAGCAGCCCTTATCTGAGTAGTGTGGTGGCCAGCCCTGTGTCTACCCATCTTACGCTTGTCTTGCTCATTTCACTTATGTAGGCCCAGCTTGCTGGTGGCGAGTACGACCCCACGCGCACGCGCATCATGCACATGGGTATGGTGGCCAACCCTATACCACCATTGTCCGCATTGCATTTGTCTTGCTGGTTTGCGTTCATGCAGGCGCAGCTTGCAGGTGGCCAGTACGACCCCACGCGCACGCGCATCATGCACCTGGTTGCCAACCCTGTGTCTTACCATCTTACGCTTGTGAAATGAGCGGATTTATTCGGATTCTGGACTTTTGTCTTGCTTGTCTTGCTTGTCTTGCTTGTTACGCTTATGCAGGCCCAGCTTGCAGGTGGCGAGTATGACCCCACGCGCACGCGCATCATGCACCTGGTGGCCAACCCAGCAGCGGAGCTGGCGCGGCTGCAGGACAAGGCAGAGCTGGAAAAGCTGCGGGAAGAAAATGCAAGCCTGAAGCAGGCGCTGACAGCACGCGGTGGCGCTGCAGCATCAAGCGCAGCAGGTGAGAGCTATCGCATGTATGGCATGGGAATCACTGCAGCATCAAGGAAAAAGCGCAGCCAGCTGTTGCCACTGCTGTGTTTCAGGCACAGCAATAGACACAGCTGGCTGTGCATTCGCCAGGAATTACCCTGATTGTCTATCGGGTTGCACTACTGTACGAGCTGATCAGGCTCATGACGCTGCTTTTCCACGTCAACCCATTTTCACGACAACCCATTTCACGTCAACCCATTGCTGATGAAATACAGTTGTCATGTTTGCTGCTTGCTATTGCGACTGTCGCAGGCACCTCTGCAGTGCCAGGTAGCACCAAAGCAGCAGCAGCACCAGGTGGCAGCAGCGGCACTGCCGATTCAGACGACCCCGTGGTTGCTGCTGCTGTTGCTGCTGCTGAGGCGAAGCTGCTGCGGCGCCAGCTGGCTGCTGCTGAGAAGCAGGCAGCTGCAATGAAAGATGTCTTCAAGCAGCGCGTGAAAGCCTTCAGGGAGAGCTGCAGGTGCGGCTGCGTGCGCTGAAGCGGTGTATGCTGTCTGCATTTGTGTACGTGATCACCACCCTGCAGCTCACTCTATTTTGTCAGTGCTGTGCTTGTCCTATGATGCCTTGCACAAAGTGCTGCTGATGCAACCAGTGCAAGTTGCACGGTATGCTGCATGCTGTACGGCCATTCACCCCTAGACACCTGACTGCAGCATAAATGGCCGCAGAAGCACACCTAGCCCCTGCTCACTGCCTCGGCTGTTGCTCTTACAGTGGAGGAAGTAAGCAGGCGCTAAGGATGCTGCGCGTGCCGCATATTGTTGTGAAGGGCGCCGTTGTGCCACATGTTTCGCGCAGGGTGCCTGAAACCCTAAACCTAAACCCTAATGCTGCGCGTGCCGCATGTTCTGGTGTGCAGGGCGCTGTTTGGCTACCGCATGGAGATGGTGAGCGACCCCTGGGCTGATGTGCAGCACGCGCCCACCACCTACACGCTCACCTCGTGCTTCGGGCCCAAAGAGGACGTGCTCATGTTCAGGTGCGCGCACCAAACACAAAACTTGCAGGGGTGGGGTGCCTCTGCATGCTTTTCTGCTGGAGTGCTGCTGATTTGTTTACCAAGCTTGTATACAACAGCATAGTCTTGGCTTGCGCTACACTGCTATGGCGATGCTGGTGTGACGCCATTGCTGTTTGTGGGCTCCTGCTGGCTTGCAAGCACGCTGCTCATCTTGCTGCTGCTGTGTCTACTGTGTCGCCTTCCTGCAGGTACCACCGCAGGCTGAGCCGCAATACACCAGCCTCAAGGCTGCGGCGCGCTTTGCTTGTCCTGCATGCTTTGCAAGCACTGCTCATGTTGCTGCTGCTGTGTCTGCTGTGTTCCTGCTGCAGGTACCACCCGCAGGCTGAGCTGCAGTACAGCAAGTTCAAGCCTGCGGCGTGGTTTGCTTGTCCTGCTTGCTTTGCAAGCATTGCTCACGTTGCTGCTGCTGTGTCTGCTGTGTTGCTTGCTGCAGGTACCACCCGCAGGCTGAGCCGCAGTAACCGCATCCTCAAGGCTGCCGTATGCTTTACTTGTCCTGCTTGGTTTGCAAGCACTCCTCATGTTGCTGCTGCTGTGTCTGCTGTGTTGCTTGCTGCAGGTACCACCCGCAGGCTGAGCCGCAGTACAGCATCCTGAAGACGCCCCTGAGTAAGAAGCTGGCGCAGGACGTGCAGGTGTTCATACAGAACTTCAGCAGCATCCCAGCCTTCACAGCCAACCACACCATGACCCTGTTCCAGCAGACAACCTCAGGAGCCTAAGACATGATAAATGTGAAATGGTGTGATGAGCCTGTCGTTGGCTCAAAACGTTGGATGTTCTCAAATTGTAACATCCAAACTGTGATCCTGATGCACGGGTTGAGGGGGTTTGGGTTTGGGGGCCTAATGTAACAGCGCGTTGCTGCGTGTAAGAACATCGTGGCGTGGGGGCGCGGCCCGTGGGGCTCGGTAAAGCTGGGCTGGATGTTCGGCTGGTAAATTTGGCAGTGTGCTGTTTGAGCCCTATGACAGGTGCTTCAACAGCATCCCCACATTCACAGCTGATTACACCATGATGCGGTTCCAGCAGACACCATGATGCGGTTCCAGCAGACAATCTCCGGAGCATGAGTGATGATTGGTTGTTAGCGTGGTGGGATGGTAGTATGCTGTTTGTGCCCTATGTCAGGTGCTTCCAACAGCATCCCCACATTCACAGCCAATCACCTTGATGCTGTTCCAGCAGACCTCGCTTAGTGCATGGTGGTGTATGACCGCAACATAAAGGTGCTGGAACATGTGTGAGACACAGTGCTGGGTCCTGTGATGTTGCTTGCACAGCCGATGCCGCGCTGCGTAGCTGAAGTTGCAGTTGTGACAAACTGGTGGGTTATACATAGTGTGTTGGTTGCACCTAGGCGTAACTTATAAGGGTGTGCACATGGTGCAGACATCAAGGGGTTGCACCAGCTCTGGTCCCGTGCACAATGTAGCGAGCTCTCGTGTATTTGGCCAACCGCTGTATGCCCTGTGCAGCCCACAAAGGCACTCATAAAGGCTGCTTGACACAACAACAGGCCATACCGGTTAATGCCTCACACAACAACAGGCCATGAGGGTTTACTTGCCGACGTTAGTTTGCTACAGTGCACCATCCCGTGAGGCAGCAGGCGCGCATTGATTATGGTGGTTTGTTGAGGGCTTTGCAGGCCGCTGGCATACAACGCTCAATATATTACCATAGTCAATGCTGCCGCAGTTGCATAAACACGAACCCACCTGTTGGGCCGCAGAGTCCTGTGAAGGCCCCCATCAATCAGCAGCAGCAGCAGCTGATAGTGCTGCGCGTCACCACTGCTGCTGCTGCATGAACGGCTGCAGCAGCAGGAATTGCATCTCTGGCAGCAGTCCGCCCCGTATGAGACCTCCGCCACGGCAGACCCAATGCGCAAACACCCCCAACAACCACACACTAAAATCACAAAGCAGCTCCTTACCACCTCTCTGTTGGGCCGCAGCGTCCCGCGGAAGTCCCCGTCAATCAGCGGCAGCAGCAGCGCATACTGCTGCTCGTAGCCACTGCTGCTGCTGCCGTCATCCTCCAGCTGCAGCAACAGGAACTGCGTCTCTGGCAGCAGTCCCCCCTTGAAACCTCCACCACAGCACACCCAACGCGCAGACATGCACAACCACCACAAACTCAAATGCAAAGGCAACTCCGTAGCACCCACCTGTTGGGCCGCAGCGTCCCACGGAAGTCCCCGTCAATCAGCGGCAGCAGCAGTGCATACTGCTGCTAGCTGCTGCTGCTGCCGTCATTCTCCAGCTGCAACAGCAGGAACTGCATCTACGGCAGCAGTCCACCTCTTTGTACTTTTACAACAGCAGTCCCAACGCGCAAACATCCCCATCACCACCACACACCAAAATGCAAAGGCAACTCCGCAGCACCCACCTGTTGGGCCGCAGCGTCCCGCGGAAGTCCCCGTCAATCAGCGGCAGCAGCAGTGCGTACCGCTGCTTGCTGCTGCTGCTGCCGTCATCCTCCAGCTGCAGCAGCAGGAACTGCGTCTCTGGCGGCAGTCTGTGCAGGCTGCTGCCCCACTCAGGGGTCATCCACCAGAGCTTGTTGCGGGCACATGCCAGGTACCGCTTGAACTTGATCTGCACAGCAAGGAACAGAGCAGCAAAGTATGTTGCTATATATGATTTAAGAAGTGCAGCAGACTACAGTTGTTACTAGAACACTCAAGGCCAGGTACTGCTTGAACTTGATCTACTAGCTGTGCAGATCTGCACAGCCAGCAGCAGAGCAGACGATTCCGCTAGTATGAGCTTCAGCACTACAGCAGACTACAACCGTTCCACCACTAGAGGGTCGTCCATTGAGAACGCAACAGGTCCCAGCAGCAAGCAGGGCCATGCTGGCTAGCAGCACCACAGCAGACAGCTGTGCATGGTGCACATTGCATGCATACTCCTGCTTGACGCAATCATACAACTTGTGACAGCTGTTGTTTTGAACTATTGCTGTGGACCCAAACAAGAACCAACACATGCAACAATGGCAACAGACGACTAGCAGGGACATCTCACCTTGCCTACAGTCAAGTCCCAGCAGCAGGCAGGGCCATGCTGGCTAGCAGCACCAAACACGAGCGCCCCATGCTTCGACTCCCGCACATTCAGCGACGCCAAACCACTCAGCTGCTCAAGCACTGTATTGCCTGCTGCATCCTTCACTGTTTCACCGTCTAGGTGCAGCGGGATGGTGCTGGGATGGTCCAACACGGGCACTTGTGAGACGCCTGTGTTCGCAGCTGCTGCTGGTGCTGCTTGGCCTGTCATGCCGGCTTGATGCCGCCACTGCTGCGCTTGCGACCAGGCTACGGCCTGCTGCTGCTGCTGTTGCTGGGAAAGTACTGATCTGCTGCTGCTGCTGTCCGAATTCGTGCCTGCACATCACATGCAGTGCAGCACACGTAAACAGCGATGATGGAAGCAAGAACAGACAGCATTGCTGATACGGCAGCTGCATGGATGGCAGTCGACAAATAAACAGCACACAGCTGTCCAAGCATTGCTTCCAGCCATGCAGTGTTTGCATGAATGTACGCCCATGCATGTGTGCATGGATGCTCACCTCATGCAGGTGTCACATGGCCAGATGGTTGCGCATGCTGCTGCTGCAAAGCCCAGCTTCTGATGTACGATAACAGCAAAATCTGGCAGAGCCAAGATGATATGGTATTGTTCAAACATGCCGAGTGCGTTGTACAGATGTGCCTGATCTCGTTGCATACCTTGCTCTACCCCTGTCACGCCCCGGCGAGTTGTTGCAGATGCAAGCACAGGTAGCGGCCTGCTGCTGGTGCTGTTGCTGCTGCCCCCAAATCCTCTGTATACGTGTCTGCTACTGCCTAGGGTGGCAGGCAGCGACCTGCTCATACAAACAGCAGAGATGCAATCATAATTGTGCCAGGTCAGTGTGCAGCAGTAGCACAGGGCGTGCCAGCACGCTGCAGCACGTCTGCCGTACAAGCCTACAAGCCCAGGCAGCGTGTTTCTCCACAAAATCGTGCATGAATGCAATGGGGACCGTGTGGAGCTGAATTGCTGACGCTGGCACAGCAACATGTCGGTACTGGGCCACGACAGCAGCATGGGGGTTCGTGCGAAGCTCACCTGATCCGGTTGCGAGCTGCTACGCAGTCCAGGCTCTTGACACACGCGTAGGGAGTTCGCAGAGCTACTAACTTCGACGCATTGCCTGTCAGCAGCATTTCCGAAGGCCTGTAGGTTTCTCAGCAGGCGTAAGTTCCACACCAAAACAAACCCCAAATGTGCCGGAGTCGACAGAAATTGGGCAGCAAGCGAACGGACTCCCGTAACGCTGTCAAGCACACATAGCTCAAATGACGGGCCACCCAAACACTGGATCAACTACTTTCTCGCACCATGAGTCCTTCCATTCTGTAAACGTGTAACAAGGGTGATCAGGCTTGATGACCTCACTGCTGCTCCCTGACGATGACAATGACACTTTTTGGTGCAGGCACGCAGCTGCACACGGGTGCCTGACGCGCCGTGCAAACGTCCTGCTCGTTCACGGAATGGTTTGAATCACTTGCTACATGCTTTCTGGAGGGTACGTGACATGCTCTGAATGATCCAATGTAAGCAGGCATGCAAGAGCCCTTTGTGCTGCTGCTCTCTTCGTAGAATTTGTTGACACACAACCAGCCTGGATCCTCAACCATAAGGACAGCTGCGTAGCTCGTTGAGACCACCCTTTCAAGGTCCTGAACGTTGCCTGGAGGTAGAGCAGCGCCTGGTCACGTGAAGACCTCACCACACAACATGCAACAGCAGCAGGCCCAACAGGTGATCGCACGCTTCCTGCGGTCAGTGCGAGCAGCAACCAGTACATGCTTCATCTCGCGGCTATTGCAAGCTGTGCCCCCTGCTGATGGTGCTCTGCTGATGCCTCTGCATTGCTGTTGCATTGCAAGTGCAGGAGATGGCAGGCAACATGCTAGAGGCAGGCAACATGCTGGAAGGCCTGCATGTTGCCCTAGCACACCCAGCCGTTAGCACAGAACCCAAACTGCTATGCAAAGCAGCCCTAGTAAGCAAGATCTGGAGGCAGGCAGTGCAGCAGTGCGGAGCTTGCAATACAGCTGTGCTGATTGATGCTGCAGCACCGATGGCTCGGTTGCAGAGCTTTGCACAGTGGCTGGCAAGGCATGCTGGGCTTGTGAAGAGCCTTCGTGCGGATCACACTTGAAAGTTCCCAGACAAAGAAGTTATTGGCGGGCTGCCGTATGAGGCTCACCTGGCAGCGGCACAGGAGCTGCTGCAGCTGAGCATACGTGCGGCAGGAGCACCGCCAGCGGCAGGAGACAGCACACCAGCGCCAGCGCAATCATCACCTGCAGCAACAACAGCAGCAGCGGCAGAAACAGTGACAGGATTAACTGCTGGTGACAGCAGCTGGCAGCAGCAGGGCCTGCGCTTGCGCAGCTTTAATGGCAGGTTACCCAAAGCTGTAGACCAGCTGGCAGCGCTGCAGGTGCAGCGCCTGACACGTGTAGACTTACGTCTCTGGTTTGTTGAGGCAGACAGCTCCGCACTGTCCATGGTGCTAGCGCGGCTCAGCAACCTGCAGCAGCTGCATCTAGTCTCCATGTATGACGCCAGCCTGGGGGCAGCTCTGACGACATTGGTGCAGCTCCCACAACTCACTTTGCTTGAATGCGAAGGACAGTGGCCTCGAGAGCAGCAGGGTGGGTTGCAAGAAGCAAGTGAGGTGCTGGCAAGCCCAGTTTCAGAGGCTCTGCAGCAGTTGCTGGCACAGCCTCTGCCTCTGAGGAGCTTGCAGCTGCCGCATTACCAGAGCCTCCGGCTGCCAGTCCTCAACATGGCCCTGCTGACCAAGCTCACTGAGCTCAGCACTGGCGGACGGGAACTAGCAGACAAGTCTGTACTACCAGCACAGCTGCAGCGGGTGCATTTCCACTCCTGGGATGGGGCATTTAGTATGGCGCCTCTCACGCGGCTGCAGCTGAAGCAGCTGAAACACCTCAGTCTGCGAGTCGACTTAGAGCAGCCGCAGCTGCTGCTGCGACTTGAGCAGCTGCCGGCTTTGACGCACTTAGCGCTGCAGTACGATGATCTTTGTGAGGGGCAGCCGGCAGCCGCCACTGCATCAGCGTGGCCGCTGTTACCGCAGCTGCGTGAACTGGAGATAGGCCATCATAAGCCACCTAGTCAGCCGGATTGGTAAGCAATACTTGCAGGGGCAGCAGCAGCAGTCGGCCTAACAAAGCTGACCCTGCATGCCCGCATGTGGAGCGTTGAACTTCAAGGAGAGTTCACCCAGGGGAGCGATAATGGTTTTGAGGGAGTATGGGCCTCAGAGGTGGGAGCATGTGCAGGCCTCGCCTGTTGACGCGCTTGCAGGACCTCACGGTTGGCGGCAGTGATTATGTCGTAACCAGCGAAGGCTGCGCTGACAGGATAGATTTCAACTTGTTACGTGGTGATGCATTAGCACTGACAGCGCTCACCCGTCTGACTCGCTTGGACTTGTCGAGCGCCCGGCATGGAGTAGGCACTGCTGTAGCTACGGCACTGGCTTGCAGCCTGCAGCAGTTGCAGGTCCTGGACCTTAGTTACTGCAGTTTGCAGCTGGGCAGTGCTGAGGGGTTGGCTTGTTTGGAGGCGATTGGCCGCCTCAAACAGCTAACATGGCTGAGCTTGAGCGGCAATGAAGGTTTGACGCAGCATGGCTTGATGCAGCTGACGGGCCTGTCCCGCCTTGAACATGTGGCTTGTGACGACCATCATTACAACCTTGATGTTGCGCAGATGACGGATGAGGCGCTGACAGCTTTCTGGGCAGCACTGCATGCGCTGCAGCTGTAGGTACTCCACATGCTGGGTTTCTGGTTGAGCATGTTGTCACAGTGACAGCAGCCTGCAAGGGTGTCACCTTGAGACAGTGATGCATCCGTGTGGGTGATGTCGCCGTTCAGCTTTGTGAGGAAGCAGCAGCACCAAGCGTTGTGTTCAGGGGTACTACCTAGTAGGCGTGTGAAATTCCGTTTTCATCATACGGTATATCGTCATGATGGCGTTGATTGGGTAACATTATGACTGTGATCCTGATGCGCGGGTTGAGGGGGTTTGGGTTGGGGGGGGCTGCGTGTAACATTGCGTGTCTGTGCATGCGTGTCGCAGCGAGACAGCATTGGGTTGCACAATGAGGGAGGCAGGATGGGAGGGTTTTGCCTGCTTTACATGCTTTGCATGCTGCCTTTTCCAGTACCGCAAACCCTTTACATTGCGTTGCTGCGTGTAACATCGGGGCGCAGCACTGACATGGCCCAATGAGCTGATGCTATGGCTTAATGGGTAACATGATGATGATGATGAAGGCCCAATGAGCCCCCTGGCTGGCATCGTCACAGGTGACTGATGCTGAGGTGTGAGTATGTCCCTACAGACGCCAGGGGGTTTTAATCCCGTGGGATCATCCCACAGCAGCACATGATGTGCTTATCTGGTGAAAACCTGATGGATATTGGATTCATCCTCCCTGGGTCATGGGTAATCCCCTTAATACGTTTATCCATTGACAAGCCAGGGATAACCTGACAGCATGACAGATAATCACGGCCAAGCTCTAGGTGGAAGGGGAGGCAACGGGCCCCATTGCATTGAACGCGACGTTGCTGTACAGCCGCTGGCATGGCATGCTATGCATTGCAGGTGCCACCTGCGGCAGCTTGCTTTTACCTGGAGTCCAGGATTCATCCGACGAATCAGGCTGATCCGTTCTTTGAAATGTGGGTTCGTTGATACCATGCGGCATCAAGCTGGTCACCCTGCTTGAGCTTGCACAGCACTGCTACAAACCAACAACAACAAAAAAACTGCTGCACAAGCACGACGATCAGAGTGACTCTGTGCATTGGGGGTGGGGCAGCAGGCCAACTGTGGCGGCTGCAGCGACAGTGTGGCACCAGTGGCGGTGAGCAGCACCTGCAGTTCAACAGTCAACAGTGTTGACTCTGACGTTGATCTGGTAATTTGATGATGATGATGAACAGTGTTGACTCTGACGTCAAACGGGAGTACCGTACTCCGCGTGACGCCGAGTTCTTGGCCTTGAGCTTACCCAATCGCCAATCATTGGCCCGGGGTACAGACGGTCTGTCGAACCTGCTAGCTGGTGCGACCACGTCACGATATTGTCACCAAGCAACTCTCTGAATTGAAATTCATTCCGAATGTGTGAGTCACACGCTGAGCCACTTGCTCAGTGGGCCAGTGAAAATGTAGCAGCACTCTAGCGGAAAAACATGCAGAGTGGGCCAGTAGCTTCTGCAGGCAAACGTGGGTGCAGCACTTTTAGAACCGCCCGTCTTCAAGCCACCAGCAGCCGGCGCACCCCGCTCGTTGTTCAGTCCCCAGTCCATCAACAAATCCACAACTGCCTCTGTTTCTCATCTGTCAAATCTGCTGGTTCACTGGCAAGCTTGCTGCTGGCGCTGGCGTCGGTACATTCTTACCCAAGACAACATGCTGTATGTTGCTGCCACAGTGCCGAAACCAACTTGCATCTGCAAAATGCCACTACAGCACTGGAAAGAGCCCCCGCCGCTAAGGGCCTTTCATGCACAACCGCTGTCCTCTTGCTCTTTGCCGTCATGGTTCAACTGGAGTCCAGAATGCGTGGCACGTCGAGGCATGATCACATCTGCTGGTCCTGCGCTGCTGTGCAGACCACACAGGGGCATCACCAGCTGCACCAACCAAGCCAAACAATCACTGCACGGCTGCAATGCTGCAGGAGAAACGCTGCAATCCTGTTTTGCTTTACACCCAACGGATGGTTCACTTCACTTCATGACCATGTGCACGACCGCAGTAACTGGGACATACCTCCACACCAATGCGTTGCTTGCCAGCTCCAACTTCAACCGTCGCTCCTCTCGTACTATCTGATGGTGCAACTCCTTGCCGCTCAACCCAGCCACCTGCGCCCTCATCGCGTACTTGCTGTTCAGGCAGCAGCAGGAGCGGCAGCAGCAGCAGGTGGAGCTGCTGCTGCTGCTGCCCCTGCTGCTGTCGTCGGCAGGACCTCAGTTCAGTCTGACCACCAGTGTCTGCAGTGCCTGGCAGCAGCGGCAGCTGCGGCTACTGCTTGACTTCGCCCTTGCTTGACTTAGCCCTTGCTGCTGGCATGTAGGCGACTGCAATGCCTGCAGCATTCTGCCTCACCTGCAGGCTTCACAGCTCAGTCTGCACAGCTGCGCCGCTGCTGGCATCTGCTGCAGCCAGCTGCAGCTGCGGGTACTGCTTGCCCTTGCACTTGCTGCTGATGCGCTGACACAGCAAGGGCGCGGTGCCTGCATGGCAACAGCAACAGCGACAGCCTGTGTTTGAGACCAGCGTTACCATGGTGCTCAAGTGTCTCATCAAAGCCGCATTGCTCATAATGCCTAGGCCAGGGTGCTGAGACAGCGCAGCATGTGCTTTGCAACAGTGTAAGCGACAGCAGGAGTGCAGCCCGTTTGCATGCTTGAACAGTTGCGTGAACATGTGAATGTTTAGCTTCTCAGCCAACATGTGTGCTGCTGCTGCTGCATGCTGCTGCTGCGGCTCACCGTGTGTGCTGAACGCGTCTGTGGTGAGCGCCTGCAGCACCTCATCCTCGTAGCGCTCCAGCATCATGCCGCAGAAGGTCTGCAGCTGCTTCTGGCGCAGCTCCTCCTCACCAGCGTGCGGCCTGCAGCAGCAGCAGCAACAGCAGCAGCAGCAGCAGCAGCAGATAAAACCATTAGACACACTGCTGTGGGTGCAGCTAGTAAGTGCTTCTGGAGTAACTCTTCCTCACCAGCATGCGGCCTGCAGCAGCAGCAACAGCAGCGTTGAGGCTGCAAGGTCAGCGGCAGATAAAAAAATCACCAGACACACTGCTGTGGGCGCAGCCAGCAGCTGTTTCCGGCGCAACCCCTCTTCACCGGCGTGCGACCTGCAGTAACAGCAGCGATAGAATGGCAGGGTCCGTAGCACAATCAGCACACCCAGCTGCCAAGTTGTGCCCAGCCCACACCTACGCTGCAGCCAGCAGCCAACATCACAACCTACGCTTGCCAGCTCACCTCCTTGACTTTGCCACGTTCACTTTGCCGTCCCCTTGATACTTCACCCACTCCATCTCTGCTGGTGTAGCCTTTTTGGCTGTCCCTGCCTTTTTGCTCTTCTTTTTGCTCTTTTTCGTGTTGCTGTTTGCTGCTGTCTGATCACTGCTGCTACCCTCTGCTGACCCTGCCTCTACTGCATCTGCTTCTGCAGCTGCGTTTTTGCTGCTGCTGCTGCTGTCTTCCCGTGCTACCATAGTATAGTCGTCCATTGTGCTGCACAGGTCATCTAGAAGGTTGACAGCTCGCTGCTCGCTGACCCTGCACAACAGCAGCAGCAGTCGCAGATGCAGCAGCTCTGAATTATAACAGTTAACCGTTCAGGTGGGTGTACAGGCAAGTGATCTTGAGAGTAGGAGCGGTTCAAGAAGCAGCACCACTCACTTTTAGTCCAGGATCTTGCCGTATTTGTTGCTGTCCCTGAGAAACCAGGCGGTCACATGTTCATCAGACAGAGCGCAGTTTGCAGCTCATACAGCAGCACCTCTGCTCACTTGTAATCCAGGATCTTGCCGTATCTGTTGCCGTCCTTGTCCAGCCTGTGGCGCATGTCTAGGTGGGCGCGCTTGTACTCTGCATCCAGGCGCCGCTGCAGCTCAGCCTGCAGGACAGTCGACAGAAGCAGCAGCAGGAACATCCAGCACAGTAGAGGTGGTGCGTTCAAGGAATTAGATGCATGGTGGCATCGCAGCAGCAAAAACAGCAGGTGTGCTGCTAGCTACTGACACGAGGTTGGGTTGCGGCATCACAGCCAATTGGCAATGGCCGTCAACTGCACTGCAGCTACAGGCGCTGCAGCACAGCTGCATGGATTTTCTGCTACCAGGGCGCCTGTAGCTGCAACGATTGTAGTATATGTGTCATGGCAGTACAACTGCGGCAGCACTGACAGTACAGGATGGCATCCTGTACTGTTGCTGCTCGCTGTGGTGTGTAACTGTGCTTGGGAGCTGAGAATCGAAGCACCCAACAGCAAGGAACAAGACTACTGGTCATACGATCATCCTCAACAACGTGATTGCCGCTTTCGACTCACAGCAACCGCCTCGCAGGCAGAGCACTCTGCCTCAATAGCAAGGGCTCCCCACTTCAGCTGCAGAAGGCCCAACAGCAACAACCACAGCAGTGCCGCGCCTGATCGTCGTGTATGCAGCTGCATGTTTATGTGTCCACAGCGTCTCAACCTTGCAGGACGATTTGGTTTGAGTGTCCAGCACAGACAGCCCAGAAGTTTCGCGGCTAGGATGCCAACCAAACACGTTGTATCGACTGAACGCAGTTCGCACTGATATCAGCAGTTGAAGCCCTCGATTTTCATCTCGGCGAACACTGCTGATGGCTGACCCATGGTCATTGACCTTGAAGGCAGGGAATCTGACCTGAGCCCTGCATATGACACCCAGGGAGTGACACATGCTGCAACATGGGCCCTGGTGACGGCACCATACCAGGGTTTGAACGAGACAAACACCACCTTGGCTTCGTAGCGTGGCAGCTGGCGCTGCAGCTGCTGCCCCTTGCCGTCAAGTGTATGCGCTCGACCCATCTGCTGCCCAGTACTCGAAAGCAGACGCGCTGCTGCTGCTGCTGCCGCCGCTGCTGCTCATCATCTACCAAATCAAGCCATAGCATCAACGCCACTGCTGCTGCTGTTTGATGTCTGCTGCCACTGCTCTTGCTCCCCCGATCCGCTCAGGTGTATGCGCTGGACAAGCGCTTCCTTGACACCCCCCCCCCCCGAGCCCGCTGCGTGCCAAGGTGGCACCTGAGGAGGCTGAGGAGACAGACAAGAGGCTGCTGCCCCACCATGAGCTGGTGGCGTTCAACGCACTGCAGTACCCAACACAGGAAAGCAGGTGCGCAGGAACAGCAGGGGGGTATGGCCGGCAGCAGTACAAGGCCGCACAGTTGCCAGTGGCCCGAGCAGTGCGCTCTGCAATGCTGGCTGCATGCGCAGCAGCATGCACAGCTGCTGATGGGTTGGTGCCCCAAAAGCGACTGCTCTGGGCTCTGGGCTCTGGGCTCTGGGCTGGGTGCCTTCACTGTGCTCATCGTTGCAACCAGCGGCGCAGTACGGTTGGTTGTGCCAGCTTTGCTTGAGTGCGCAGTCTTGCATCTCAGGTTGGAGGTCCTTGCTTGCTTGCTTGCTTTTGCATGCCAGGTGCTGCTGCTTTTCACAGCTGTTCGCGCATCGTAGCGCCACACATGGCGGATGCTGGCACCACCTCTCAAAGCGCCGCGCAGCGCGGCGCACCGCTAACAAGAAACCGCGCAGTAGTAGCTGACGTTGCTGTTGCCTGCGGACCTGCGCGACTGACTCGAGCCTGCCACACTGCCGCTGCCCTGCTGCTGCAGATGCTTGGCTTGCATGGTGTCAGCGCGTCCCCTACAGCGCTGGAGTAAAGTGAACAGTTTCTTAAGCTCCAGATGAAAGCAACATCATACCTCAAGCAATGCTTGACCAGGAGGACCCGCCCAGTCCACCACACTGGTGTTCTGCTATGGCGCCGGCCTGTTCTTTACGCGCATCAGCGCTGCGCTGCACTTTGAACCGCTGCAGTCAGAGTCCAGCTATGAACTGCTGCTGGTGGCACTGCTGACGCTGACCATTGGCCCCTGGTTTGCAGGCAGCAGCCAGCAGGCGATGGTGAAGGCAAAGTGGCAGTAGACAGAGAAGCAGTTTGCGCCACAGCGCTGCTGCTGCTGCTTCTGCTGTGGCAGGTTGTGTTGTAGTTGGTGCGGCATACTGCTGTGGAGCAGACGGATGTCAGCAGGATGCTGGGGCTGCAATGCTGGACAGGCAGCAGCAACAGCTGCCGCCGCTGCTGCTTTTCATCAGAGTGCGCTCTGGTGGCTACGCACAGCAGTCTTGCAGGCTGACGCCGAATGCCACAGAGCAGATGTGTTCCACAGCAGCATGAGCGCGAACCTGCCTCAGTTATATCTGCCTGTAGCTGCTGCCAGGCTTCTGCACCTGCTTACATGTCACCTGCTGCGAGCGGTCACTTCCACGTGGCCCCACCTAGCCGCATGTGCGGCCAGATCATCCTACACCGGTGTTGTCACTCTGCGGTTGACTTCCACACAGGTGTGTTGCCCGGCAGTGCAGCACACTGGTTCAGATCTGCCAGCAGTTGCTTGTAGACAGCCTATGTGCATTGCATTCTAAATGCGGTTTCAAAAACCGTAGTAGCACTTTTCAGACATCACCTAGGCACCTTTGGTGCAACAAGATTTGGGAAAGTCCTGGCTGTGTTTACAAAACAGCAGGGAACAGACGGGGAACTGATAGAGTGGTAGTTGCCTGCGTAGCACATGATTTGTTACCATGTGGCATTAGACGACCGCCGTCTGCAAACGCTTAACTGCAGCGCTGCAACATACTTTCTCATCAAATTACCAGATCAAGCCATAGCATCAACGCCATCGGCCCCAAACATACTTTCTCATGTCTCCGATATATTCATTGCCAAAGATCCGATATACTGCCACAGGAAGCCATAAATGTTACGTTGATGTGTCATGACAGACCGCCATAACAGCTGCAATCCAATAGCGTAGCGCCTCAGGCTGATACACTGCATAGCAGGCGTACACACAGAAGCTGTAACATCAATCTATACTAGACAACCCTAGGCTGTAACAGCAGTTCACACTGTGAACATTGCTCAAGACCAGCGTTGAGTGCAGTTCATACCGAAGCTCACATCAGGCCGTAGCAGCATTGCTGAGAGCAAACGCTGTGTGTAGCTTAGCTGTTTCCCCCCCTCCAACAGAAGCCTGAGGCACAAGCGAATCAGAGCAAGAACAAAGCCAACATTATTAGCATCGATAACCTGAAATACATGGCAAACCAGGGCCAACCAGCCGTTTGATAGGTATTAATAATAATACCAACACATCCATCCAGACAGGGACATACAGATGCATCACAGCGGTGGTAACAAACAAGAAACAAGCCAGCCAAACTGCAACACCAGAACCAACAAAAGCACGGACCAAGCACACCCAACAACACCCACAACCATATTCCCTCGATCTCCACCATATTGATTTGCTTTTTTTTCAAATGGGGTCGCTCAGCTTTAATCGCAAACGCGGGTGCAGGGGCTGGGTGTATACTTCTTTTATGTTTCTTGCAAATGTGGAATCGAAAGGAGGGCAAATTGGAGCGCACGTTGTGATAATTAGCCTTAAATTCCGCAAAACACCCAACAACGTGCTGTGGCAGGCGCGCTGGCTATGGGCAGTCACTGGAACAGCGCATGTGTTACTGCAGGAATGGAACAACCCTAGAGCAGCACACAGCAACAGCACAGTGCCGCAAATTACACACTACACCGGTCACCAGAGTGATGCATACAAACCGTAGTTATTTTACTGCGCTGTACCGCCAGAACAGTTGCACACCACCCGCTGACCGCCTGTACCATTCTTTTGTGCTGCCTGCAGGCCATACACCGCCAACACCTGCCTGACAACCGCCTGGCAATCCAAGTGTCAACCCTCGTCTACGTTCCAAACATTTTCGATCTCGAAACCCAAAATTCCATGCTCGGCTGCTGTTTGGGCGCCGCGGTGTTTAACTAAGAAACCCGACCCAGGCGTGTGGCAATGTCGCTCAGATTACATTAGCCTGATAGGGGGCCTGGCCGCGTCGCCCAAACAGCACGACAGCAGCCGGCTCTGCTCACTGGCCTGAGCCCTGGGTGTTACGCCCAGGTCGCGGGTTCGATTCCCGCCAGAGTCATACGTGTGTTGGCTGAATGACTGCTGATCAAGGTGTACAAAGGCATGCATCCAAAAGGTGGGACAGGTCAGTGGACCCAGCAGCAGCAGCTCACACTGTACGGTTGGCAGACCTTGTATCAGGCAAAGGAATATGCCACCCCGCACTTACAGCTGTACTGCAGTATGCACGCGCACTTGATCAATTACTTGCTCGCCTCGAACGAGGTTGAAAACAGCGTGAAAAAATCACCAACTGGTGCCACTGGCAGTGCAACCAGTGGCTACCAGCTGGCACCGGTCCCTGGACCAACAACGTGGTTATTCAAGTTGCGGCCATGGGGGTGATGATCCCTAATCCCCCAGACCCTGCATCAACGAACTCGAACATTGCAGAAGCATGCCATGACACAGAGTACACCTTCAAACATCCAAAGTTACATTCTTGTACCTGGACCGAAATTTAGCCCACTGAGTGGGCCAGTGACAAAACTCGCAGCCTCACCAACGGCCGAAAGGGCCTTTTTCAAGAATCTTCGACCAGCTGATCGAAATTTGGGGCCTGAAACGGGGGGTGTTCCCACCGGATTCTCGATCTCCCGCCAAAATGTAATCGCCTCGCCAGAGGGCCCTTGGTGGGCAGCTGGTCGAAAATGGCCAAGACCCACCTGGTCGATATCTCCAGGCGAAGGTTGCAAACACTGAACCAGTACTGGTCTGGGCTAGTCGTGCCCACTGCTAGTCGTGCCCACTGGGTCAATCAGATCAACAGCACAGCACCAGCAATGCTGCACTGCTGTGACCTTGTTCACTGAATGATTGTGACTGTGTCTCAGGGCAGCAAACCATCTAGCCCGGTGAGCGCGCCATGACCAGAGACGGTGCAGCAACTGCAGGGTACAGGCATTGCCGAACGTGCTGACAACCAGAACAGCAGCCGGACAAGTGGTGCTCTGAAAGTGTCCAGTGGTAAACATTGTACTTGCTGTTACACAGCGCTAGCCCAAAAGACCATCGCCGATGATTATGGCATATACATTATAAACACATCGCCTTCCTGCCCAACCGAACATGACGGCAGCAACGCCCCAAAACCCAAATGACCACAAACCAATGCGCAAGCTGTATCACATTACACGCCAATGACATGAGTATCAGTATGGTTCTGCCGCGTTAAGTTTACGCGTCATCAAACTTGTAGCCCATGCTGCTCAGTGCCAGCTGCGCGGCAGCCTGGTACACCACCACCTCTGCAAACTGTGCTTCGTCCATGCCCACTCGTAGTGCCAGCTTCCCCTGCCTGAACACGATGATGCCAGACGGCAGTGAGGCGCCAACAGCAGAGGGATCGCCGCCAGCCGCTGTCAGCTGCTGCTCATAGGCTTCTCTGCAGCACAAAACAAATACAAGCAGAGAACAGCTCTTGTAGATCAGTTAGCAGCGTCTGAATAAACATTTGGTTGATGGGTTGGGTTGGGTTGCCCTGCCTGCACACAATGATGCCAGACGGCAGTGAGGCGCCAACAGCAGAGGGGTCGCCACCAGCAGCTGTCAGCTGCTGCTCGTACGCCTCCCTGCAACACAGGCACGAGCAGAGAACAAAACAAACACGAGCAGAGAACAGAGACAGCGTTTGCAGATCAGTCAGCACGTAGGATACACAAGATGTGATGATGATGGGTCAGGTTGGGTCGCCTTGCCTAAACAGATGATGCCAGGTGATAGTGAGGCACCAACTGCCATTGACAGGTGCTGCTCATAGGCCACCGTGCAACAATGACAACACAGCCGCACAGACCCGCTGGCAATGCAACGCAGCTTCTTTCCAGGTGCATGCAACACACACACGTAGCAGACTGCCACGTCACAAGGAGGCGCAAGGTCTCTGCTTGCTTGCTTGCTTTCCGGCTGCCATACTGCTGCTGTTACAAAGACTCACCGTATTTGCGCCTCAATCTGGCCGCTCTGCATGGCCCCCATGCTCAGCTTAGCACCCGCCATCTGCTGCCACTGGCGCATAACCGTGAGGCACTTCATGCAGTCGTGACGGTCCTCAAACGTCAAAACCCTCACGTCCTTGACCGCAGGGTTCAGCGAGACGTCCATCTGCACAAAACCCACAGAGCCGTCCTGGTACTTGATGCTTGGCATGTACAGCGCTTGGTAGCGCTCCTGCCACCACTGCTCTTTGCTGCTGCTGGTGCCGGGCATATTGCTGCTGCTGCTGCTGTTGCTGCTGTCCTGATCTACTGCGTCCCCAGACATCTGCTCCGCTGCTGCTTTCAAGGCATCTTTGACCAGCATCTGCCGCTCCAATGGATCTCTTGTCATTTTCTTGGGGCGCTTCACACCCAACTTCCTGCTGAAGATCTTCGCGCCATCTTCAGTGAGAACTGCATCTTCCTCACTGCTGGCCTTGAACTCTGTTTGAAGTTCAGCCTGAACTTCCGTTGCTGCTGCATTTTGAGCAGAGTCATCATCACGGCGCCCAAAAGTAGCATTTGCAGGACGCACCGCAGAGGCGTTACTGCTGCTGCTGCTGCCAGCAGAGGAGCCGTACTGCTGCTGCTGCTGACCAGGTGTCAGTTTGCTGCTGTCCTTCACGAGTGCAGCGTTAGCAGACTTGATGCGCTTGTTGTCAGCCCAAGCACCCCAGGAGCGCTTGCCGCTGCTGCTGCTGCTACTGGTGCCACTGCTGCTGCTGCTGCTGCTGCTGGTGTTCGTGCTCTTGCTGGTGGTGGTGCTGCTACTGCTTGTCACAACCTCTGCTTCTATTGCTGGCGCAGATTGCTGCCTGCTGCTTCTGTTGGCGCGCTGCTGTTGTGCATCAAGTGCTACTGCCAGCCTGTCTGTTACTTTGCTGTCTGGCTGCTGCAGCTCAACGCCTGCGGCTGCTGCCACCTGCTGCATCTGCTGCTGGATGCCGTTGATACCTGCAACAGCAGCAGCAGCAGCAGCAGTAGGACAGACACCATCATCAGCATGACTGACATAACAGGAGTAGGGGATGTGGGGGACGTGACATATGTCGGCAAGGCCTGCTGCTGATGGATGGGAATGGGTGATTATAACCGCACACATGCGAAGCAGTGTGCTATGCACTGCCAAGGCTGCTCCCAGCTGAGGCACTACGCCATAACAGTGCGGGCAGTACAAGTTTTTGTGCGCTGCACTATATGCTGCCTTGCAGGCAGTACAACCGGTGCCATGTGCCATGTGAGCAGTACAACAGTGCAAGCAATACAAGAAATGCTGCAGTAGCAGCACTTTCACCCGCTCACCTTGCAGCAGCTGCTGCATCTGATCATCCAGCTGGGAAGCACCACCACGGCTTGGCTGCTGCTGCTGCTGCTGCTGCAGAACAGCTTCAGCCTGCTGCTGCAGCTGCTGCAGCTGCTGCTGCATGCCCCCCAAGACTCCGGCAGCAGCAGCACTGGACAAACCAGACCCTCTGCTCCTGCTGCTGCTGCTGCTGCTGGCAGCACGGCTGCTTGCACCAACAACCCTGCTGCTGCTGCTGCTGTCAGTAGGTGCTGCACTGCTGGCAGCACGCTTGCTGCTGCTGCTGCTGGTGAAGAACTTTGCTGCTACTGCATCTGCCAAGTCATCAGTACCAACTGCCACACCATCAGCTGCAGCTGCAGCAGCAATAGCAGTAGGCGAGGAAATGTCTAACATCTCTCCATCGCTTTCTGCTGCTGCTTGGTCAAGCACACGCTCGTATGCTGCTTCTAACTCGTCTGCTGTCAGGCCAGGCTGCTGCTGCTTCAATTGACGGTAATCCGCTAACAGATCGTCCAAGCTGTCATCTTCGTATGCCGCGTCATCAGTGTACATGTTACTGGAATTGTCAGTAACACTGCCACTGACATCAGTAGATGTGTCAGCTAATTCTTCTGGCACCACAGCTGCAGCCACACTTGCAGCAGATCCTGCTGCTGCTTCTACAGCCGCGGCCTGCTGCTCCTCTTGTTGTTGTTGCTGCTGCTGCTGCTGCTGCTGCTGTTGCTGCTGCTGCTGCTCAACTGGGACCGTTCCTGTACTGCTGCTGCTTCTGCTGCTGCCGCCGGTCAGCTGCACTGACATTGCTGCTGCTCCTGCGGCCATCAGATCTTTGAGTGCCCCTGCTGACGAGGACTGACCAGATGCTGATGTCAGCACCAGCCGGTCCCCAAACTCATCACTTTGACCAAAGTCAAACAATGGCAGCTCTGTGCTGATCGGAGTGAAGCCGCCACTACCAGCTGCTTCTGCAGCTGCTGCTGCAGTAGGTGCTTCTACTGCTTCCTGCAAGTCTAGTTGCTGCTGCTGCTGCTGTTGTTGCTGCACCGGTTCTGCAGCAACTCGTTTTGCACTACTACTGCTGCTGCCACAAAGGTGCTGCACCAACAGTGCCTCTAACTGAGGTCCTGTCAAACCCTCGTCATGCTTCAATACCCCTTGCGGCAACACCTCTAAACCCACTTGCTGAACCGCAGCCAGATCTTCAAGGTACCAGGGTTTTGCAGACACCACTGAACCCCGGAACATGCGCTTTGCGGCTTCAGGAGTTGCCTTACCTCCTGCCACTGCAGAGGCAGTGAAGCTGTTATGTAGCACGTTACATGCATACTCAGCATCCGCCTGGGACTCAAACGCTACAAGAAACTGCTGCTGCTGCTGCTTTGGTGAGTCGGCTTCGTCTGTTGTAACACCTGCGGAGGCTAGGGTTCTGCTGCTACCTGAACCTGCTGAGGTTTTACTAGGCAGCTGAACCCTAGGCAGTAGCCCAGCACGAGCGCCAAAGTTAAGATAGTACACTTTCTCAAGTGACAACCACCAACCTGACGGCATCTGCTGCTGCTGCTGCTGCTGTTGCTGTGTCTGGGCGCTGTCGAGCACTGCTACATCCTCTGTTGCCACAGCAGCAGCAGTAGCAGTAGCAGCAGCAGGCGCTGCTGTACTGCCTTTTCTGAAGCCAGCAGTAGCTGTTGTGGCAGCTGATGCCAGCTGGCCTGCTGCCACTGCTGCTGCTGCTGCCGCATCACAGACCTTCAGCTGCAGGCTACCAAACAGCCCTACTGACTGCTCTTGTACAACCGCTGGCTGCTGCTGCTGCTGCTGCTGTAACCACAGATGTCTAGCAGCAGCTACAACCCCAGCAGCAAGCACTACAGCAGGTACAGCTGTCAGCAGTACCCCTGACCGCGGTTGCTGCTGCTGCTGGTGCTGCAGCAAGCCTTGCTGCATCTGCAGCAGCTGCTGCGGCTGTAGCTGCAGTACTGGCCCTGCTGCTGCTGCAGCCTCGGGCACTCCCTGCTGCTGCTGTTCCTTCTTCTGACGGCCAAACCACGACCGCTTACTACTGCTACTGCTGGTTTGCTGCTGCTTGCTGTCAGGCTGCACTGCTGCTGCTTGCATTGCTGCTCCTGCTGCTGCGTCATGTGCTGAGAATGGTATTGTTGCATGGTGGGTGTGCTCTGGTGACGCAAGGTGCGCTGTTTGCAAGCTAGCTAGGGCCCTGCTGCTGTGCCTTGCTCTGCTGGCACGAACAGTGCGCCTGGATACCACCTGCAGTGCAGCAAAGTCAAAGTGTTCATACATATTGTTGTGATGTGAATCAGTACCAGCAGGGCTGTGCATGCAGCCATGTGTGCAGAGATGATGCGCAGCAAGACGCAGCAGCACACAGACATGAACCACGCAGTATTGCTGAAGCCTGGGCTGTTCACAAAACGGCTCCCATTTTTGTGCAAACAGCATTGGTGTGCTGTCTGCAGTGAGACTGACGAACACAGCTGGCAGTACTTGGGACAGCAGCCTGGGCAGTGCAGTTGCTGCCAAGTGCATGCTGCTGTTGAACGTGGTAGCCCAGGTTCGCCCACTGCCTGGAAATATGGCTGCTATAATATTCTCAAAGTTCTGTGAACGTCAGGCAACGGTAACGCACCAGACGGGGCCTGGACACCAGGGAGCAGCAGCACCTGCTGCTGCTGCTGCAGCCCAAAGACAGTGCGGCCGAGCGCTGCATGAGCAGGCAGCTGACACTACACGACCCAAGTGACCAATAGTTTGCTTACAAGGCAGCAATGAGCCAGAGATGTATCGAGAAAGGTCACCTGCAGCCTGACAGGAGACGATCGAAAGTTGAGAAGACGCAAGCGCAAAGTGATTTGTGCGGGATAGATCAAGTGTGATGGAACAAAATCGTTGACGAAGTGAACAGCAGGTATAACCAGGAGTCACTCGGTCTCGAGCGGTGGGCGCAACATGAGAGTACAGATACAGCGCGTCATGCTATGCTTTGTAAAGTTTTACTTACGTACATTGAACTAGTCGACACCAACGTGTAGGTTGATCGGCTGTTGCTGCTTCATAGTCGTAGCGCAACTGCCTGCCAGGGTTGCTGTCTCAGCCTCAGTGCTGCTGCTGACCCCTGTGATCCGTCCTGTCCCATCACATGTGCCTGCACCGCTTCGGTCGACCCCATAATACAGCAAGTTAGTCGTTTATTTGGTTACACACCGAGAACAGATACCACTGTACGCCAACACTGCAGGGAAACTCCAAACCAGTGGGTCTAACACAGTGTTTGACCAACCTGACTGTCAGCCTGAGGCAAACACCGACCATGAGCAGTACTCTCAACACAAAGAACAATCAGACAACAGCCTCCATGTATGATGCTTCTCCCTCTCTTTCTGTGCGATCACAGACTGTGATTAATCAATTCTCGCCAGAGATACAGCATGCGGTATCTCTGCAATATGTAGTTCATGCAGGATTGCTGGCATGCCCTCGTGTGCAACAGAACACGCTGCATCACACGAGCAAGCACATGCACTGCTGCCAAACCAGTGAACAGCAAATTTGGCACTGTGCACTTGCATGTTCCAAGATGAACACACACACACACACGTCACAGTGAAATGAGGGTTTTTGTATGCAAGCTTGCAGCTGCCTCCATTGGCAGCAATTGACACAAAGTGCGACAGAACGCGATGTTCTGTTGCCAAGCCAGTTATCAACCAGCATGCAGGTTTGATGATGCATGCCAACCATGCAACAGCTGCGCTGCACTGCTCCAGAGCATCAGCGCACCGTCTCAACCCAACTACCAATCCAACCAGAACATCCTAATCTAGTTCCTGAACACCTGAGGTACGTAAAGCATATGCATAATATAGTAGACCTATGTGTAACTGAACCGTAACAAGGTAACAACACCGTCTGACCAGATCACCACCTATCTTAACCGTACCAACAACTCTTCTTCAAAGCTGCCTTGTAACAGCAGCATCAGCAGCGGCTGCTTTGTAAAGCAGCTTCACAAGTATCAGGAGGCGCAGATGATAGTTTGGCAAACTCTCATCTGCACCAGCCCAAGCATCACCATAACGGCACAAGCAGCAGCAACTGACCAACAGCAGACCAGTCAGCTGCTGTCTCTGCACTTGTACGCAGCAGCAATGACGAGACAGCAAGATGTGCCAGCAGAGCATGTGTGCACACATGCTGCTGCCAGCGCGACAACAGCACCAGAAGCACACAGCGCGCTGCAAATTATGCAGCTGCTGCTGTACTCTATGATATGAAGCCAAATATTTAGCCAGGCGAGACACCATGGTTATGCCAGATGCAACTGAACACAGGCGTTGCTTTGGCGCCAGCAGAGCGCGATAAGCAACAACCCTCTGTGTTTGCATGCTTGACAGCCAGTCGTGCAGATGTAACCTGAGAAACAACTTTATACTTGCACCTTGTGGCTTGTTGACCTTGTCATGCAGAGCAGCAGATGGTTTGTGTGCTGGCTGGCCGCCGGACACAATCGCACCTCCTGCTGACTGCTTTGATTCAAGCTTGAACGTAACACCACGACCCTGCCCTTGATAAAACTCAGTCATGCTGGTGTTTCACAGCATTCACATCATGCATGCAGCAACACACAGAATTGTGTATGTACCGACGCCTGTCAAGGTTTGAAACAGCAGTAGTAGTAAAGGAGCTAGCTACGCTGCAACAGTGCAGCAGAAGTCTAGCAGCAGCTTTGAGTAAACCAAACACCCCGTGTGTGTCAACAGCAGTAGCCTTTGATACGACGGCATCATGCTCAAACCCTAGAACCCTTCTTAGCTAGCAGCTGAGATGATAGGTTGGAAAAGAAAAGGCAAACTAAAGTCTCAACAAGCTGTGTGCATTGCCACACCCCGCTCCACTCTTGACCCAGACCCAGACCGCTAGATGTAACGGAACATGTAACGTCAGGGCAGAAAAGTTTGGTCAACTCCAGATGAGTCAGCGTTAGAACGCAAGGCACTAGTCAGCCAGCACAAGCGCACCTATTGTGAAGCACAGGCATGTATCAAGCACTCTAGCTGGCATAGCATGGAAGCTCCAGGCTCATTCCATGACGTAACTGCTAAACCCTACCAAAGCATGCTTGCTTTGGCGGTTTAGCATTGCCAAACCCTAGGTGCGGTCATAGTGAGCAAGAACCAAACCCTGGCTGCGAGCAGAGCTCTAGCAGCCTTCTATCAAATTCAAATCAAATGTGGTGAATCGCGGCAGCAATCGCTGCAGCCCCTCCTGTGATTATCCCCACCGTGTCACACTACCAGATGTGTAATGCCGGCCAACAGCGGAAACATGTGGCTCGGCATCTGTGCATTGCAGTACACGTGCACCTGACAGTCAACCTTGGATGATACCATGTGCGATTGTGATGATCAACTGTGGCGGTTGATCATCACGCATGCACCAAAGCACCTCGCACAAGCAAGGCAGTCAGACAAAACCTGAACCTGAGCAATTCAGCAACACACTCAAGATCTCTCGTGCTGGTGCAGACACGAACTAAAGAGCACCATCGCAAATCCCGCAGCGACAAGTTGCTAGTAAAGGCAACCCTTGTCTTCAAGAGTCAACAGCACCCCGTCAGCTACTAGCAAAACAACGAAATGAAATGTCGGCAGAGATACAGCATTGCCTGATTGTCTGCACCCAACAGAGCTGCACTGCTGCATGTCTGCAGCGCAGCTTTGCTTCTGGGTGTCCATCAAAGGCTTGCAGCATGCACCCCGCTCAGAGAGTGATGGCTATATCAAATATGATGTGTGTTTCTATGCGTGTGTCTCATTGCTAAGACTAGCAGCTAGCAACGGAACAGCTACTAGCCAAACAGAGTCCAGAGCAAGCCTCTCAACGAACCCGCACCAAGGTTGGAACTGTTGCGTCCCCTGGTTATACTATACAGCATCAGAGTACATCAAATGACCGGACAATCTACTGTGGTAGAACGTCCACCCACACAAGCAACTCTGCGAACTCAGCTAGCGGCAAAAACAGCAACCTGATGGGATGCAGGCCTTAAGTATGCTGCTGTTATATGACATGGCAGATAACAGCCAACATGACGTGCCGCTCAGCTCATGCAGAATCAAACATGCACCGGGTTCTGCCATGCAACGATGCTAAGAAACCAAACAAAACACGGACCCCTGCAATGCCATGCCTCAAAGGTGGACCCAGTGCGCCTTCCGACACAAAACTCTTTCTTTGATGCATGACATGCGCTGCTGTACATGACATGCCAGGCGAAACCAGTGCTGGCTTCCCAGCAGCAGCAACGCTGGACAATGCACGTGCAAAGTGCTAGACAGTGGTGTACAAGATGCCAGACGTGCACTCTCACAGCCAGTGCTGCTGCAAGTTTCCTGCAAGCAGCATCGCGTTCCTGCAAGCACTTACTGGCATCCCCACCACTTGTCATCATTGCGCTTGCACTTTGAGCCGGTCTCGCAGTACGCCCCAGGAAACTTTGCATCCCTGCAGGCATCCGCTCCAAAACTGCTGCAGCCAAAACTGCTGCCACCGCACTGCTCGCCCTTTGACAGAATTTGCGATCCAGCACCACGTGTAGCCACACGGGCAGCACTCAGATCGCCACGCCCGAAGCGGCGTGCTGCGGCGGCTGCACGTGCATTCACGCGGCCACGCTGCACAGACTCCTTAGCAGTAGCGCTAGCAGAACGACCCTTGTCAGATCCACCCGCCTGGCCAATGCCACCAACGTTGACTTTGTCCGGAGTTTGGTTTGACCGGCAGTCGTCGCTGGGCAGATCTGCACGGCATGGCAGCTGCGACTGGCCGGTGCATGTGCCGCTACTGCAGCAGACGTTGTCTGTGACGGTGTCACCCATGATGCTGGTCACTTCGATCTTGGCGCAGGGGGCCCAAGCCTTAGAGGTGTCACCGTGGTACTCCCTGCAGCAGCAGCAACGGAAGCAGCAGCAGAGGAAGCAGTGCAGCAAGTGAGCGACCATGGACATGACAGCTGCTGCAGCTGGACCTACAAGCAGTCCTGATTGGGCCTGCTAGCAGTCTGAACAACACTGCGTTATCTGCTGCTGCTTACACTAGCCACGCTGTGTTGCCGCTGCAGCCCTCTTGCAGTAACGCAGCGCTGACCGCTGCTTGATGTCTATTTTCACAGAAACAACAGGCTGCATGATAGCAGCTGCTGCTCACCAGTAGTTGTCAATGGTGCCAGTGAGGCTCTTCCATGCTCCGCTCTCCCAGATGCGCACTGATTTGAGCGGCACGCGCGCATTTGCCACCATCATCTTACGGTACCAGGGGTTGCCTCCCTGGAACCCGAACCTGAACTTACTGCCGCCCACCGGGCACTGCACAGGGTACCACTCCACCCTCCATCGACCATCCCCTCCCATCTGCTGATCAAGATCGCCAAACTTGCACTCAGGGCATTGGTCGCAGATGAACCCTTGCTGCCAGGCTGTGCTGACTGGGTTGCCGCCCAAGCCCTGGCCGATGCCCCTGTACTTCACACAGAGCCCGCAAACGCTGGGGCCTGTGTACTGAGCTGCGTTGATGGCGAGGGGGGTGCCTGCATAGCCCTTGGAGTCCCCGAAGCCGTGGAAGTGGAACGAGCAGTGGCCAAAGCCGCGTGTGCGGTAGCCTGCATATGCAGCAGCAGCAGAACAGCAGTGGTGGTGCGGGAAGGTGAGAACATGTGAGAAAGAGGTTAGTGATGCGATTGCTGAGGCAAATGGTTTTTGGATGCTGCTGACTGGGCTGATCAAGTTTTTGCAAACTGGGCGTGTGCATGTTATCTGGTTCTGAACAAAAGCTGCTGCTAATTTGCACTGACACAAGAGCAGATTTCAAACTGTCAAGCGTCCCGCCCCTGTGTCTGTCTGGGTGCATCTGCCTTGGCTGCTGTAGCACCGGCGGCAGCAGCCCGTCGTGCTTGATGGTTTCAAACCCACCATAGTATGTGGCGTCTCCTGCAAGCAGCTTGTTCATTGAGCCCTGCTCAAAGATGTTTGCTGCAGTCAAGGTCAACATCGCCCATAGGGCAACGACTGCCAACGCTGCGCGGATGCTGAATGCCATTTTGCGAGGTATCGATCTGCAATAAAGCACAATCAGAGAAGGTCAGGCGATGCAGAGTTGAAACGGACTGGGGCTGACTGACTACGAGCACCATGGCTGTGGGCTGCTTGTTGCTGCAGCACAAAGGCTCAAACGCTACATAAAAGCATAGATAAGTGCTTAAGTCGGGCTGCAGCTCGAGAGTGCGGGGCTGCAGCGAGAACTATATAAACTCAGACTTTCACAGGCTGATCGCAGGTGCATGGCCCTCGGAACGCCGTGAATGACTGTTCATGCTACCGATGAGTGATCAGCGGCTGTTGTGCTGCCTTAGGAACGCCTGGGAGTTTTACTTACCTACAGTGAGTGCCGCACGCGGACGTAAACGCACTGATTTAATGATTCAACTGTGGCATGTTTGACTGGAGAAGGTGTAGACGGCTGAACTGATCAGACAGGGGCCCTGGCAGAGCCTTGAAATGCACGGGCAAGAACGCGGACGGTGCGCAGGCAGACCTGGTGACACTCTACTAGCCGGTGTACGCACAGCTGGAAAAAGCCCATATGTTGACAAATACTGTGATCATGTGTTTGGGAACACAAAATAGGCAGCACCGCCCGCAGCAGGAAAGTAAGACATGTGCGGGTGACAACCACAGCTGCTCCGGCTGCCTTCTGAAATCTATGTAAAACACCTGATATTTCCATATGGCCGCAGCTGGACAGCTGCTGCGTTGCAACGTAGCCCCTTCACATGCCACACGACTGGGACCCTGGGTGCGAACGATAAGTGTGGCATGCAAGGCTGCACTCGAGTGAAAACAATATCAGACAGTCAGAAAATGGCTAATTGGATCTGGCCGTGGCGCAAGCGCAGCAAGCACCAGCATTGACTGCTGGTCTGGCAGCAGCTCGAGTTGCTTGCTTGCTGCTGTTGGCAGGTAAGCCGCGCCCACCCAGACAAGAAGCCCCAGCCCATCCGTTAAAAGCAGAGAGATGCATGGAACTGTGCTTTCTCCAGCAGCGGACCTGTAATTGAAACTACCAGTCAGGACCCTCAGACAGGGTTGCTCGCAAAGAGATGAGCATGCAGCAGCTGAACCACTCGAACGCGCCACCTACCCTTGTGTTACACAAGGAAACTGCAGCCAGCTCAAAAATCGACTAATCATCATAAACTGTTTAAACGCTGCTGTCACCTAACTGTCACATCTGCTGTACACTGTACCGCCTGCTCTGCCTTGATAACGAGATCACGGTGCTTGCCATGCCTGCTCACTCCTACTGCTCTTGAACCACCCTCACAGCGCTGCCACCATGCTCATCATGTCAACCATACCTGCAGCCCCCTGCTGCACCACCACTGTTGGCAGCGCGTGAGCAGCAGCAGCCTGGCCTGCGATGCGCCCAAACACCACACACTCAGATAGCGAGTTGCCACCTAGGCGGTTAGCCCCATGCAGGCCCCCGCTGACCTCGCCAGCTGCGTACAAGCCACGGATGGGACTGCCCTGCTTGGACAGCACCTGCAGCGGCCACAGCAGCATGGGTAGCATACATAACATTGCATTACATCACAGTATATGCTTCACACAAACAGGAGTGGGAACCCCAGTCAGGAGCCAACAAGAGGCTCATTCAATGTTGAGGCATGCACAGGGTCGGGTAAACTAGGCCTCAAGTGACTTACAGACTAGCAGCAATACAGGTGCATGCCAATGGCCAGCCAAAGCCCCGCCAAGGCGCAGTAGGCAGGCACCCTGGTCAGAGTTTCAGATACAGTCGCCAGAGTATTGGTCGACAGTCGGGTGCAGCCAGCTTTGCTTGCATGGCAGCAGTTAAGGAGCAGCAGGCAGATGGGTGGGCGGGGAGAGGGGACTCTGCCGCATGCCGTCTTTGCTTGTTTACATCGCTGCTGCTATTCACTTCTCGTATGGACACAGCTGAAGCGGTCACACACATGCCAGTCTCCTGCAGTGCCGCCAGACTATCAGAACTTGTCATATAAGAGGACAAATAACACGCCAGATGACACACACCTGTGCACTGTCATTGATCTCCAGCCCTCCCATGCAGTAGTGCACCACCGGCGTGATCTGGCCGATCCAGAAGTGACCAGCTGGGTCCAAGGTTGTGGGGAAGTACTGCTTGCCAAACGGATCACTGCCGGTTGCTGCTGCTGCTGCTGCTGCATTGTACTGCTCCAGCTGCTGCTGCAGGTCTGCAGGCTGCAGGCCCATGTGCTGTGCTGCTGCCTCTAAGTTGTCACACTGCAGAGCGAAATGAATGTGTACAGTGGACAAGTGTAAGCAGGGGACGTCAAGGAAGTGCATGGGAGCAAGTTGAAAGCGTTGTGCTACAGCTGACAGCAACAGTCTCGGGAGCTACAAAAGCAGACACAATATGGCATACAGAGCGCATCACATACAAAACCCCCAAAGTAAGAGCCCACAGCTGCTTGTAACGCTGTTGTTGCCAGACAACTGGCGCTGCCCTCAACTGCCAGCACTAGCCATGCCGCCCTGCCACCCCAACCCAACAGTGCAGCTGCCAGCCCACTGCCCGCAACCTTTCCGCCAGCTGCGGTGCTGGCAAGTCAGCAAGAAACAGATGCTGCAAGGCCCTATTAATGATCAAGCAGCACATGCCGCACCTTCTTTACCAGGCTTTTGCTGCCATAGAACCCTAAGGTGCCTTCACCAAACATCGCGCTGCCCTCAGCGCCAAGCAGCAGCCACGCCACCCGTCCCTCTTGCTCCATCAGTGCAGCAGTGACCTTGTCACGAGTGGTGAGTTCGTCTACGAAACGCTGGCCCGCAGAGTTGAGCAGAATGGCGCCACAGCCGCGAAGCTTCTCCGGCGCCAGCCACTGCAGCAACGAAGCCCAGCAGCAGCAGCAGCAGCAGCAGCAACGGACCCCAGCAGCACCAGCAGCAGCAGCAGCAGCAACAGTGGGTGATCATCACTTGGCACTGGCACAAGAGATTGAGCAGGATCTCTCGGGCGCCAGCCACTGCAGCAGCAGCAGCAGCAGCCGACACAACAGCAGGTGATGACATCTATGACAATCCGCTGGCTGGAAGCTCTGAGCAGGATGGCGCCACAGCCAGCTGCTTCGGCGCCAGCCGCAGCAGCAACAGCAGGCCGTAAAGACATGCGGCATTGTGCAAGGGGTTCAAGGTTCTAAGGCGGCCGCACCAGGACAGCACACAACCGCGCCACCGCTGCAGTAACCAGCAGAGTCTCAAATGTACAGGCTCTGCAGAGTGGCTGAAGCTACATTGCATGCGTGCACAGCCTTGCATGCAGGGGCGGGGTGTCTCTGCATGTTGTTCTGCTGGGGTGCGGCTGCGATTCACATGCAAAGTTGCTTGTACAGTACTGCTGGTACTGACCTTGGTGCCTGCTGCAGGGTCAGCAGGGTCCAAAAAGCCACTGGGGTGCACCTGCACCTGCTCCAATTACACACAAACAGGCAAAACTGCAGACAGCAAACGGCGTACCTTGGTGCCTGCTGCTGGGCCAGCAGGGTCCACGAAGCCAGTGGGGTCTGGTCTAATTAGACACAAACATGCAAAACTGCAAACAGCAAACAGCGTACCTTGGTGCCTGCTGCTGGGTCAGCAGGGTCCACGAGGCCGGTGGGGTGCACCTGCACCTGGTCTAATTAGACACAAACATGCAAAACTGCAAACAGCTCGTCCAATCAGAGACAAACAGGCAAAACTGCAAACAGCAAACGGCGTACCTTGGTGCCTGCTGCTGGGCCAGCAGGGTACACAAAGCCAGTGGGATGCACCTGTACCTGGTCCAATTAGAAACAAAATGTTAGAAACAAACCGTTACAAACAGACAAAACAAACTGTTACAAACAGGCACACCTGCACACAGCAAACAAACTGTTACAAACAGGCAAAACAACAAACAGCAAACGGCGTACCTTGGTGCCTGCTGCTGGGTCAGCAGGGTCCACAAAGCCAGTGGGGTGCACCTGTACCTGGTCCATGTGCAGCAGCGCTGCCCCTAGGCCTGCTCCCAGTTGGATGCCCTCCCCCTGTGCCCAGTCACCGTTGGTGGTTGGCAGCTCAGCAACGGCAGGGCTATACTCCTGTTGGTGGTCAAACAGTGTTGAGTAGCGATACGCACCAACAGGGCAGCAAGCAGAAGAAGAGTAAAGTGTTTAGCATGTGCATGACAGCAACACGCACGCAACCGTTTTGAAGAAGTTGCTGCTGTGCACTTCTGTGACTGAGGACCGGCCCGCTCCCAGTTGGATGCCCTCCCCGTGAGCCCCATCCCCGTTGGTGGTTGGCAGCTCAGCAACGGCTGGGCTGTACTCCTGTTGAGCAGCGTTGAATGGCGACAAGCACCAACAGGGCAGCCAGGTTCATCTTTTGCATGAAAAGAAAGGTTCAAAGAAGAAGTGTAAAGATAGTGTGGTTTGGCATGCGCATAGCAGCACCAAGTGCGTAAGTGTTTTTATGAAGTTGGTCTTGTGCACTTCTGCGACTAGAGGAAGGCCCGCTCCCAGCTGGATGCCCTCCCCCTGTGCCCAGTCACCGTTGGTGGTTGGCAGCTCAGCAACGGCTGGGCTGTACTCCTGTTGAAACACACACGGCAGTGTTGAGTGGCGACAAGCGCCAACAGGGCAGCAGTGAGCACAAAGATAGTGTGTGTTTGCATGCGAATGACAGCGCCTAGTGCGTAAGTGTTTTATGGAGGTTGGTGCTGTGCACTGCTGCAAATAGGGACCGGCCCGCTCCCAGTTGGATGCCCTCCCCTTGAGCCCAGTCACCGTTGGTGGTTGGCAACCCAGCAACGGCTGGGCTGTACTCCTGTTGGTTGTAAAACAGTTTAGAGTTGCGGCAAGCACCAGCAGGGCAGCAGTGAGCACAAAGATGGTGTGCTTTGGCCTGCGCATGACAGCACCAAGTTTGGTGTGTTTGGAAAATGTTGGTGTTGTGCACTGCTGCGAGTAGGGGACAGGTCGGCTCCCAGTTGGATGCCCTCCCCTTGAGCCCAGTCACCGTTGGTGGTTGGCAGCTCAGCAACGGCTGGGCTGTACTCCTGTTGGTTGTAAAACAGTTTAGAGTTGGCAGCTCAGCAACGGCTGGGCTGTACTCCTGTTGGTTGTAAAACAGTTTAGAGTTGGCAGCTCAGCAACGGCTGGGCTGTACTCCTGTTGGTTGTAAAACAGTTTAGAGTTGGCAGCTCAGCAACTGAAACAGTTTGTACTCCTGGTGACACACACGGCAGTGTTGAAGAGTGATAAGCACCAGCAGGGCAGCAGTAAACACAAAGATTATGTGTGTTGGCATGCGCACATAGCACCAAGTGCGTGAGTGTTTTGAACAAATTAGTGTCGTGCACTGCTGCAACTAGGAACTGGCCTGCTGCAGGCTAATCACCCCTCTGCCTATGCCCAGCCGCTGTTGAAAAAAGGCAGCTCAGCAACACCTAGGCTGTGCATTTGTGGAAACCAACATGCGACCATACGACTCAGGTTCCCTTAGTGTAAAGTACAAGGCAGTGTGTTTGATCATTGGCAGTACGAGGCAGTGGGCATGATCACTGGTATGCATATGCGTAGGTGGGCTGAGGCCAGCTGCTGCGGCATCACTCTTCAGCTGCTGTGCTGCGTATACACAGCAATTATGTACATGCGAAATCTGTTTGAATTGCTTGAATACACTAGTGACACCCTGCCACACGCCCAATGCACGCACCCTAAGCATTTCTTTGCTGGCGCCGAAGCCTCCAGTCGCCAGCACCAGCGCATCAACCACCAGCTGCTGCTGCTGCTGCTGCTCCCCGGATGCTGCTGCTGCTGTGCTGCCGCCTGCTGCTGTTGCTGTTGGTGCCGTTGGCGCGTACGTGACCGACAAGCGACCGTCCCTGGCATCTGAGATGGATACAACCTGCGGCACAGCAAGCACAAGCAACAGATGCAGCTGGTCATGTCGCTGCTGCAACAGCAGCAGCAGCTGCCGCAGCTGAAAGGGGGACTTCCAGCCGCATCTGCTGATACAGCCTCACTCAACAGCTGAGCTGCTGACCAAGCCACATGCAGCATGGGTGTGTAGTCTCCGTACCAAGCGTTAGCAACTGCACTGCACCCGTGCCCCCTGCCCGCTGCGCCGCCTCACCGTTGCAAAGCGATACGATGACCCCTGCTGCACACAACAGCTTTTCATACTCACAAATGCTGGGACACCCGCCTGCCTGAATAAAAGAATGAGCTACGCGTGAAGCGTTCACACCTTAACACCGAGGTGTGGGTGAAGACACCCACCTTGGTGTTCAGTTTCACTTCAACGTTTGGTGCGGCCTGCACGCGTGCTGCTACTGCCTTGACCAGATATGTGCCCACGTTGGGTCCTGCAGGATTGCTGCGGGTGCGCGGCTTGCTGTGGCCACCTAGCCGCACAATTGTGCCGATATTGAGCCCTAGGCCCTCCAGGAAAGCGATTCCATCTTGGCTGCGGTTCTGCACACGTTTGGGATGTGGGCAGCACAGCAGGGAGCAGCACAGGGTGCTTGAGTACCACATGCACTGTTTCCAAGGTATAGGCCAATCACTGCACAGGGATTTCTGCTTGGCTGCAGCTCTGCAGGGGTCGGCAATGTGTTACTGCAAGCTGCAGTCATGCACACATGCTGTTTTGAGGTGCCTGACCACAACCAGTTGAGGTGTAGCGCAACATGACACGGTAGACTCAGTGTAACTTGCAACAGGCGTCGCTACTATCCAATGCTGCGCTGGATTAGGGCCTTCCATAGTTGCACTGCCTAGATCACTCTGAGAAGCCAGCACACATGCCGGCACACAACACAGCCCTAGTATTGCATAGTGCAAGCATCAATATGCACATGAACCGAGCAGCAAGCGAGGACCACATGACAGTATGTTGATGTGCTCCATCACCAAGTGCATGCTGCTAAGGTCCTCTTGCAGCCAAGAGCAGTTGGGGGTACTGCAACTACAGTACTGCTACAGAAGCAGCAGTTGCAACCCACCACTAGCTGAGCCACAAGGTCCTCCTTGCTCAGTCCACCGCCTGATTTGCGAGTATCCTCAGCGTATATGGCCTCTGTATCTTCTGCTGAAGGATTTACGGCGTTGATGCCGCTGCTGGCTTTCATGCTGTTGCCTCCCGGGAACTTGTTCTTCTCAAACACTACCACCCGCGCCTGAGGCAGCTCCGATTGTAAAGCCATCGACAGTTCATATGCTGCTGATAAGCCGGCTAGGCCGGTGCCCACTACAGCGACGGTTGGGGGAGCCATCTGTTGTTCCGACAACGCTGCTTGCGTGCTAGATGGAGCCTGCTGCGACGGTAGCGTGCGTTTGAACAACTTCTGCAAGTTTTCCAGTGGTACCGAAGTAGCTAGCAGTACAGCGAGCGCGCTTGCGAAGATAATCAGCTTTGTCAGCCTGCTGCTGCCTGCACCCCCAGCATGCTGCTGTGGTTGCTGTACTCTTCTCGGTTGATGCGCTGCTTCACGTGGCGGCATCGTAAGCTTTGAACAAGATGTGATCCACTGCAGCGATCTGTTGATTAGTCACGCATCACACGGCGTTCAGCAGATGATGAGATGATGAGGGACTTTCTTCCGCTCCTGAGGGGCGCGGGGCCGATGGCGTTGATGCTATGGCTTAATGGGTAACATGATGATGATGATGAGGGACTTGGCCTCCTGCCTGACTGTCAGACAAAGTTTGTCCAGCTGTGTCAGCTGTCAGTTGTAATGCAGGCACATATGCCACAATTGTTATTTTGTACACAATCTGCTTGTCGTATGCATGGCGCTGAAACCTGCTGGATTAAAGCTCAAGGAATCGGTGCCATGCTGCAGATTTGCCGCCTGAAATGATGCGGTGCTGCGCAAATAGCTCTCGCCCGTGTTCCTTGCAATCTCATTGAAGGTGCCACAGTCACAGCTTGATAACCAGCATAGTAAGACCACAGCCCAGGTAGCAGCAGCTGGTAACACATGTTGATGTTGTTAGGTGTCTCTTACTGCCGATGGCAGTAAGGTACATCTGACAACATTAACATGTGTTCGTGCTGCCGCTACCTGGGCTGTGGTCCGGCGGGCAACACAAAACGTCATGCGGTAAACCTTACCACAACAGATCGATATCACGCCTTTTGGGAAATCACTCCTTGACTGGGACACAGCAAGATAGCACAGTATACCTGCGGTACACGCCTAAGCATATGGGCCAAAACTGTAAACGTTGCATTTTGCACATGCGCCAAAATGTGTTGTCGTTGACTGATGCATCCACCAAGTTGTTGCGTTTTGTTTCTGATGATATTTGGGGTAGTAGGGGGGTGTGCCGAGTGATATCTAGGAGCATTGCTGAGTATCTTGTCCAAGCTTGGGATGTGCGTAATATTTGGAAACACAATGGAGCAGTGCTCCCTCTTTCTTCCGCTCCTGAGGGGCGCGGGGCCGATGGCGTTGATGCTATGGCTTAATGGGTAACATGATGATGATGATGATGCGCCAAAACCTGCACGCTCAATTGACCGCCACCTGTGCAAGGCTGGTGATGCAAAACGCACAGCTGCCGCAGCAGGAGCACTGTAGCAGCTACAGCCAGATCACTGCAACAGTTCTTACTAGTGCTGCTGCCGCTGCTTGTCCTGTGCTTCCTGTAGTGCTAGTACCAGATGCTTCAACTCTGGCCGCTGCTTCGCATGCTGCAGCAGATACTCTATGCTCTGCATCTCTGTGAGTCTGCTGATCGTCCGATCTTTTGCAAACCCTAGCTGATCATCGACTACCACTTCGTCACTGCCACCGCTGCTGCTGCTGCTGCTGAAGCCATGCTGCTGCAGCGTCATACTGCGCTGGCTGCCGCTGCTGCTGCTGCTGCTCATGCTGATGTGGCCCGCAGTTGTGCCGCCGGCTTTGCGGGCATCTTGCTGCGTTACAATGGCTTCAAAAAGCTCGAAGGGAGGGCCCTCTGCAGATATGAGCATGCGAACCCTGCAGGGAGGCACAACAGACAGCAGTGTGAAACGCAACTCAGAAAATGCTGAGTCCTGCTGCTCAATGGGCGGACAGGAAGGTGACAGGCATCACTCGGAGACCTACTTCTCACAATGCACACTGACTGGCAAAAGCTGGCCCCGACCTGCGGTGTGAATGCTGTGCATGCTTGCAAGACATATGGTGCAGTAGTACGGTATGCATCTCGGCAAATGAAGGCAACGACGTATAGCTGCGCATGATCGCATACATCCAAAGTTTGGCAAACACCACACCCTGTGCAACCTGGCACACAGCACAGCACACCTACTTTACATGCACACATGCAGCGCAGCGCACGATCCATGGCTGCTGTCAGACGCGCACACCCACCTGTGCTCATACATGACGTCTATCAGCGTCACAAAGCGGTACGCGGCTGCGCGGTTTGCTGCATTGAACACCGGCACATCCGCCACGGCCAGCGTGTGGAACTGATTTGCAAGTGCAATGTAGTCTGCTGCTGCTAGCGGCCTGTTGCACAGGTCATTGAAGTCAAACATGGCCGCAGAGCCTGCAGCAGCAACAGCAGTTGACAAGGCAGTGTGCAACAGCAGTTGACAAAGGCAGTGTGCAGCAGCACCAACATACACAGGCTACCAGTGTGTTGCAAAGTGCACTAGGGCACAGCAGAGCACAACCAGCAATTGCAGGAGTTCATACAGTGACAGTCATCGCCATGACAGCAATGCAACGCCCACAGAGCAGAGCAGATGCAGAGCAGATGCTATGCAAAGCCCACAGAGCAGATGCATCCACAGTACGGCTGACGCCAGCTGAAAGCCATGGTGAAGCTATACACATCACAGTGGGCTCGCCCAGCTGTGCTTACGAGCACATGTGCAACCCTGCATGAGCAAGCAGGGTCACTCTGCAAGCTCGCCTGCATGGTTGGTGCTGCTGCTCATTTACACCCATGGCTGCTGCAGCTGACTTGCACCTCGGCAGCCAACACACACTCCAAGCAGCAGTCACTGCGTTTCGAAAACGTAAAGCTGATGATCCTCTGCACGCACCTAATGCCTGCGGCACATGCAGCGTCCGTCCCATAGCAACGTCCACATTGACAGGTCCAGGGTTCCCCACGCCTCCGCTGCTGCTGCTGCCGGCTGCTGCCGCCCCTATGAGGCTGTCTTCCCCGTTTTCTAGAAACGCTTTGTGCAGCAGTGCTGTGCGGTCCGGTGTGAGGAAGTAGAGGCCGCGGGTGTGGTGTGCGAGGCGGCGGTAATCTACGGGGGAGTTCATGTTGTGGATTACGCATGCCTCCTGCATGCATCAGCAACAGCAACAGCAGCAACAGTAGTACTGTCAGTCCTCTTAGCCCGTGTAGCCTGCTTGTCTGTTGGCACAGCTGCATTCAGCAAGCTGTCAGGTGAAACATTGGGACCAGCAGCATGCAGAACATCTCGCCTGCCTGGAGGAACTTACATATTCTGGGGCCCAGCATGAACCTCACCTTGAGCCTGTGGACAAATGGCAGGAAGAGCTGCCGCTGCAGCCCATTTTCGTACAGCGCATCAGGCGCCCTGTTGCTGGTGGCCACCAGCAACAGCCCACAGCTGACGAACAACGAGCAAAACACCTCTGCCCACCTTCCAGCGCACACACAAAACATCATTGAGGCACCATCACACCTTCAACCCTTGGACAGCTCCATCACAAAACACGTAGCCTGGTGAATAGCTGTCGTACCTTGAGCCTGTGGATGAAGGGCAGGAAAAGCTGCCGCTGCAATCATGCTTGCAGACAGGCACATGGCATATCACAAAGCGCATTGCACAGCTGCCTCACCTTGAGCCTGTGGATGAAGGGCAGGAAGAGCTGCCGCTGCAGCCCGTTCTCATACAGCGCATCAGGCGCCCTGTTGCTGGTGGCCACCAGCACCAGCCCAGCGTCCCACAGCCGGCCAAACAGGCGGTGCAGGATCATGGCGTCAGCAACGTCTGTCACGAACAGTTCGTCAAGCGCAAGCACCTACAAGCAGCAGCAGCAGGGGCAAAGGGGGCATCGAGGCTTTGAACATGGCGTTCACAACGTTCTCTAATCAAATGCTGACTGCCTCGCCAGCTGCAATGCACGAACATGGCTTCCCAGCACGCATTACATATCAGGCATTACGTATTTATTTACTTTGAGCACAATACATAACAGACATCAGACGATGCCCCGCACCTTGACGCTGGCCGCCACATCATCAGCCACATGCTGGCAACAGTTGCAAAGCATGCACCTGCCATCCCCAACACGCATTACCTCCCAGACACAAATGCACGCCCAGAACCATGTAGCCATGTGAGTGCTGCATCTGCTGCATCATGTTTGCAATCACATGAGATGCAAAACTTTACAAGGCATGCCGCGCACCTTGACGCCGGCCGCCACGTCATCAGCCACGTGCTTGAGCACACACCTGGCTTCCCCAGCATGTAATACATCATTGTGTTTATCTTATAGACAGCGCACCTTGACGCCAGCCGCCACTTCATCAGCCACATGCTTCAGCGGGTCCGCCTCGCTCTTGGTGTGGCACATTACGTATATAGTATGAGCACAATACATAACATACACCAGACCATGCCCCACACCTTGCCGCCGACCACCACGCCATCCGCCACATGCTGACAACAGCTGCAAAACACGTACCTGCCATCCCCAGCACGCATTATATACCAGACACCAAATCATGCCCCGCACCATCAAGCATGCCGCGCACCCTACGCCAGCCGCCACGTCATATGCCATGCATTCCAGACACCACTTGAAGTCATGCCCCGCCCCTTGACGCCAGTTACACTCTGAACCCTAAAGCCAAGTCATGCCGCACGTTTCTATACACCTTGACGCCAGCTACGCCTTATACCCCAAACCCCTCGCACCTTGACGCCAGCCGCCACGTCATCAGCCACGTGCTTCAGCGCCTCGCCCTTGGTGTGGCACATTACGTATCTACTATCAGCACGTTACACAACAGACACCAGACCATGTCCCGCACCCTGACGCCAGCCGCCGCATCATCAGCTACATGCTGGCAACAGCTGCAACGCACGCACCTGCCATCCCCAACACGCATTACCTACCAGACACAAATGCACGCCCCGCACCAAAAAGCATGCCGCGCGCCTTGACGCCAGCCGGCACGTCATCAGCCATGTATCACATACCAGACACCGAAGTCGCCCCTCGCACCTTGACGCCAGCTACACCCTGAACCCTAAACCCAAGACGTGCCCCGCACCTCAATGCCAGCTACAAGTTGAACCTCAAACTCAAGACGTGCTGCGCACTTTGACGCCAGCCGCCACGTCAACAGCCACACGCTTCAGCACAAACTTGGCTTCCCCAGCATGTGACACATCAATCTGCTATTAATTTCATGATATAGACAAAGCCAGACAGCGCACCTTGACGCCAGCCGCCACGTCATCAGCCACGTGCTTCAGCGGGTCCGCTTCGCCCTTGGTGTGGCGCAGCATGCCGTGGATGTCCAGCATGAAGTCGTGAAAGTGCGTGCGCTGAACCTGCAGCAGCAGCAGCAGCAGCAGCAGCAGTAGCAGCAGCAGTAACAGCAGCAGTAAGAACAGCACAGAAACACCCAGCCCAATCTGCTGACCAGGCGCAGCCGGCAAAGAGCGCAGGGCACTCGAGCAGACTGTGCCCGCACCTAGTATGAATGAATGATTAAGCTACGCGTGGTGTGTCCATACTTGAAACCCGTGCAGGGTGTGTGTGCCGATCAAGAAGACCTCATGCGCCTCCACACCTCCTACCATGCATCTAGTAACATAACAGATCTGTTGTTCGCTGCCCTGCCCACCTGGAACTCCTTTGGTGCTGACGCCACCAGCAGGTCCATGAGCATCGTCTTGCCGCAGCCCACACCTCCAAACATGTACAGCCCTTTCGTGGCAGGCCGCTGTCCGCGAGGGCCAGCAGCGCCGTGCAGCCCCGACTGCGCCTTGAGCAAGTTGCTGATGCCGTCAAACCTGCATGGCAACGGAAGTGATTGGACATCCAGACGTCGGCAGGTGCTGAAATGTATCACCACGGAACGTGCCAGCAAGCACAACAGTCAGGAGATGCCTGCTTGAAGTTCTGTAGCTGACACCCGCTGATGGGTATCACACTGTGGGCTTTGCACATTACCTGTGTTGGGTGTGAACTTGTGTCACAACATTATGTGTGGAGCTGCTTGTAGGCCTTGGTTGCAGTGCTCAGGCGTTGGCTGTTATCCTTTCTTTGGCTCTAGCAGGTTGGTATGAAGACACCAGCAGAACCAAAGACGCATTGTCAGAAGCTGGCTGTGCTCAAGTGCGAACGTGTGAAAGTGTCAAAATATAAGAAGCTGCACGGCAGCAGCTGTCCCTTGTCACGCACGCCCAGCTCAACCCTCGAGGGGTGGCAGCAGCCTCTGAAAGAGTTTATCACATGCATTTGGTATGTTACACTGTTACATCTGGTGAGTACACCCAACATTATGTCGCATCACGTTTGAGTGGAAGATTACCATTCATCAGCCAGTGTGCTGTGATGTGACAGCAGCCTGCACATGCTAGCAAATGCATGCTGGCAGCTTGCTTTGTGGGTAACATGCCTGCATTCCCTCTACTGCAAAACTGCTGGACACCAGCGGCTCAAGTGCACCAAGGATTCGACGTATGACCAGTCAAGTGGCTACTCTGCAGCGCGCGCACACTGCTGGCAGCAGATGTCACAACTCCTAGAAATCATAGATGACATGCTGCTGGGCACAGCGCTGGCCTTTGGCACATACTGCACTGCATCATCAGCATTGAATCAATGTGACTGCGCCCATCCATAAGACCTGCCCGCCGCGTGTTTCAGCGGCTGTGGCAGGTAACCCGGCTGCAGGAGTTGCTGTTGCTGTCACAGGTGTAAAAGCAATCACACGCCTGCCCGACAAGGCTAACCGTTACTGTTACTGATAGTAGTACTACTGACATTGGGTCGCTGAGGCTAGGTGTTGCCTGCTACAAGCGGCAATGCCCATGTAATAGCAGCAGCACTCTAGCAGGAAACAAAACAGAGCCAACCGGTGCCCATGTGCTAGAGGGCTTGCTGAACCTTGTTGACCAGTGCCATATAGCTCTGTCAACATCCAGGGCTGCAACCTGTCTGCACCACCGCTGCTGCTGCTGCTGCTGCGACGCCGGATCAGCTGACAAACAGCCAGATGCAGTTGTGGCAGGTAACCAGCTGGCTAGATGTAACCGCTGCTGGGTCAACTCGCGCAGTGGCAAAAGAGCCACAAAAGCCACTAAACATGCCAGCACTGCCGACTGCCGCAACGTGCAGCAGCTGCTCACTCTATGTATCTGACAGCAAGCTGTGGCTGCTGCACATGTCCAGCAGTGTGAACAGAAGCAGCTGCAGCAACGCAGTCCAGCAACCCCTCCAGTAAGAGCGCTGCTGCTGACCTGCTGGATTAAAAGTTGCGTCAATAGCTACTGCTGCTTGCGAACAAAGTCTGTCAAGGGCCTGTCAGGGCCAGCATCTTTGGAGCCTGAGTTGATGTATGCGCCACGCATCTGCATGTGGGCTGGCAGCTCCCTGTTGCCGTCAACCTGCGGTCACAGGTCTAGGGTTTACACGTCGTAAACTCCTGCTCGGCTGTATGCGTTGCTGCGGCTGTGGCTTTGCAGGAACACCATGCCGCAAGTACAGCGCTGCTGCTGCTGCTGAGGTGATGCTGCATGCTATCAGCCACGCTGCATGTACGTGCTATTCAGCTCGCACGTACAGCAAACTAGGCGGCCAACCATCAAATCAAGCGTTCTGCTCACCGCAGGATTGAGCATCATGTGTGCTACAGGCCCCAGGCCCAGAGCAGCAAAGCCCACCAGGAAACCTACGGCGAGCTTGCCGTTGCTGATACGTGTCCGCGATGGCATTGATCCCTTCTATTGTTTACAAGGAGACGCTGCTGAATCGCAGGCAAACGGGCCAGCAGAGGTTATGCAACCTGGGAGAGCGATCGAGGCTGTAGCCGTGAAACAGGATCAATCGGCTGAAGCACAGTGGCAATCAAGCAAGGCTAGAGTATGACCAACACGGCTTCAGCGGTGGCCACGAGTGTGTTGAACGGGCCAGGGCTTTAGGTGGGGGTTGTACTGCTGATGCTCACACTGCTGTTACTTTAAAGTGACAAGTGACCTGGAATGGCCACAGCTCCAGGGCTATCAACGGCGAACCGACGTGAGCGGATGACTACTTCACTGCTGCTGGATACTCTTGGCCCACATGTTTGAGCTGCATGCTCAACCCTGCTGCGACAGCTTCAGAAACATGCAGGCTATCTGCATGCACGCCGTCAAGCGCCACGGTGTCTGTCTCTGCTTCAGAGCTGTAGAGCTACATGCTGGCCACATGTGGTGGGACGAGGGTGCTGTATGCCATCATCATCATCATGTTACCCATTAAGCCATAGCATCAACGCCATCGGCCCCGCGCCCCTCAGGAGCGGAAGAAAGAGGGAGCACTGCTCCATTGTGTTTGCAATTATTACGCACATCAGGGTATACACACAGGGTGCTGTATGCCAAGAGAAAGAACAATTACACAGCAGATTCTCAACGAACCAGTCACTGCATAGCTGAAGGCCAAGCGGATGAACACATGTCAAGCGGAACTGTGGCAGTTGGCAACAGCCGCTGTCGAAAACAGCCACAGTTTGACTTGACACGTATTCATCCTACGTGGCGCCCAACTGCTGCGACTAGCCCACTTTATGCCAACAGCACACAGCACACAGCATAGCTTGAACGTTCAAACCGTTTGTAACTCATAGCTTTGAGGGCGCAGCACGCCGGCAGCACACGAGCCATGAATAAAACTTCTGCCAATGCCATACCATTGCTGCAACACAGTAACAACATGCACCGCTATTCAAAGGCGTTGACTGAACGGTACGCCATTGATGAGAGCTGTGAGCTTCTTGCGTGTGTAGCACCGCTGCCAGCAGAAGCCAGCGCAAGCTGCCACTTGCATTGTTGATTGAGCTGCTGCTTGTGCCTCCGCCGCTGCACCTGCAACGTATGATGCGTTCCGTCTGCACTGCTACCTAAGACTACTGTACAATGCATGCAGCAGCTGCAGCCCGAACGGCAACGCTAGTGCGCATGCAGCCTCTGCTGCATAAAGTCTGGCACGCTGCTTGCCACGCAGCAGGAGCAAGCGCAGGCACAGCAAGCTGCACTGCACCAGCACCGCCACTGCTTGTAGCTTCAAACCAGTTAATAGCAACTGCCTGCAGCACACATGCCTCTCCTGCAAGTGTACTGCACTGCTGCTTGCAGCAGCACAAGCATCAGCGGTGTTCCATGCTGCGCTGCCTCAGCTGACGAACAGCGCCTCCCCAAAGTTGCGGGCAATGATGATGCCAGCAGCAAAGACTGCAAACGCCCTCACCAGCTACAACATACGAAATCCCCACATGCACAGGAAGCAGCAGCAGCAGCAGGATCAGGGGAAGCAGGACTGCAGCAGTCGCCCGGAGCTTGCTGATCATGTCGAAACTGCTGGAAACTTGTAAGGACGCATTGGTGTGTCTGTTTACCTTGCAGTTTGCATCAAACTTGGCTGGGTTGTAAAACTCCTCCTCTAGGTGCGCCTTGAGCTTCTCCCACTGCCAGCTGCTGCGGGACGCTGGGTTCTCTGCGATTACCTTTGGCATGTTGTCTTGATTGTTGTAAACTTGCTACTGCGCAGAGACGTGATCGCCTAAACACGCAAGTGGACTACTGCTGCAGTGGCCGGCCGGCAGGACGTCAGTAGAGGCAGAAGCTAGACCGACTTCTTCTTCGTTTACACTTTGAATCAGACAGTAAGAGTAGGACCAGATCGCAGTCAACGAGCGGGTTGAGAACGCATGACAGCGACGTTCCATCTGCCAGCTGACATGCAGCTGAACAGCTGCCGACCTTATCAGTACAGCTGTTTTCGTCCAGCACGTTGCGCAATACGCAGGTGCTGACTTGCAGACCTCACAACCTGAGCCTGCAGACGTCATCAGCAAGATCTGCAGCAAAATCCAGCAAGCATGGACAAACAGGACACAAGAACAGAGAAGGAGAAGATGATAGCGGGCGAGCTCTACTATGCCTTTGACAAGACGTTGCTGGATGAGAGGCAGGTGGGAGCAGCGCGACGGTCTGGCTAGCTGCATGCTGCTGCACAGCACCTGCTGTACTGCCATGGCCTGAAAGCAACAGCATCTGGTCACAGCTCCCTGGAAGCAGCAGATGAACAGCAGCCACAAGCTCGCAGTTCGAGCCTTTGCTAGCGCATGAGGTGGACATCACCGCTATCGCATGTGCATGCCTGCACTGCGTAGCTGCAGCAGCATCCCATGTTCTGCACACCACCATGCAGCAACCTTGTGCAGCTCTTCACCTCCCCCCTTAATATATCAGCAAAGTAGACTGTAAATACTTGGTTCATAACCCTCAACCGCCGCTGTCCTGCAAGCACAGGCTGCCAAAGTGCTCATCCACAAGTACAACACGCAGCTAGCAACAACCCTAGAGGGCCGCACAGAGCTGCTGCAGCAGCTGCTAGGAGGCATCGACCCGGCAGACCCCCCTTTCATCGAGCCCCCCTTCTACTGCGATTACGGATACAACATCCACATGGGCAGCGGCAGCTACGCAAACTTTGGGTTTACCGTGCTGGACGCTTGCAGGGTGGATATCGGCAAGCGAGTGCTGATTGGACCTAACGTGCAGGTGCGACACATATGCTGAATGTGCTGATTGGACCTAACGTGCAGGTGCGACACATATGCTGAATGTGCTGATTGCGTTGCTCCATGGAAGTGCCCGTGTAGGGTGCAGCTGCATGTCAGAGAGGTACACCACAAAAGAAAAGCAGCACTTGCAGCTGTTGCTAGGGCCACCCCAATGCATCGTGCTCAGAAAGTGAAGCTGACAGCATGAAGCATGCATGGTGCGAGCTACACCTTCTGAGCACCATGCATTGGGGTGGCCCTAGCAACAGCTACATGTGCTGCGTCATGCAGTTGTACAGCTCCTGGAATCCAGGTACATGCACTGCTACTGACTTGCATGTGCACTGAACAAGCTGCTGAACCTGACATGTACCTTCAGTCTTAGTCAAAGAACACGGGTCTTAGCTGTGTTACGCCAGCCCACGCACCAGCACCTACCGCTGCCAACAGCTTCGTTCATTAAACTCACACACACACACCATCTTTTCAGTAGACTAAAGCGGGTGGTAAATGTCAATACTCCATGCGTAGCGCATTCATTCATTCATTACATTCTGCCATGCAGGTGTACTCTGCAACGCACCCACTGGATGGCCACGTACGCAAGGGCTGCACAGGACCGGAGTTTGGCGCACCGATCAGCATAGGGGATGACACATGGATCGGCGGCGCTGTCGTCATCTGCCCGGGCGTTAAGATTGGAAATAACAGTGTTATAGGCGCTGGCAGCGTTGTTACGAAGAATGTGGAGGCCTATACGGTGGTGGCTGGGAGTCCTGCAAAGGTGATTAGGCGGCTGGAGAGGCACGAGGGGGCAGCTGCTGCAGCAAATGCACTGAAGAACTGAATGACACAAGACATGCAGAAGTCGGGTGTCTCTGCTTGCTGTTTTGAGTGCTCCTGCTTCTACAAGACACGCCACACTTGACCGCGTCACACAAACTACCCTGAGCCAGTAGTTGGCTGCTGGGTCTCACACTCTAGTGCGTCTGTGGCTTCTTGCTGTTGTTGCTGTTGTAGATTGGCACGGCGGTTGATTGTTGAGGTGCTGTTGACTTGTTACCGCTACAAACAGTTGCTCTTTCACAACTGCAACATCTGCTGGAAATGCATGGGCAGATTGTATTACTTCAGCGTGGTTTGGAACGGCTTTCACTGTGCTGCACCAGCACGTTGAACTGCACGCTGACATGAACTCAACATGTGTTTTTTTGTTTATTCGCCACAGCTTGAGCATTGGCATAAACCGGGCAACCTAAGCAACTTGAGCAAACCCATGCTGTTGTTATCCACCATCAGGCCACTATGAATGCTGCTATTCTTTCTATAAATTCGCGATGCGCCTGTCCCAAGCTGCGCCGTGACTCTCAATGTACAGCTGCAGCGCTAGTACTAGTAGGGCCAGTCGTTCTGTCAACGGCTGTGGCTGGACTGCAGGCTTGTGTTGGGCCAGTCATGCAGCTGCTGCACTGTAGCTGTTTGTTACTGGTAAAATCATGAGTCTAGTTGCGGTAACTTGACGAACAATCACGTGTTGTGTTATTCATCCCTCAATGCCAGGAACAGCACCTTCTTTATGATGAAGCTGCAGCTGCACAGGTCTTTAGACCATACATTTCATACTCATAAGAAATTTCAAAGTATAACATATGCACCATGTCCACCAAGTCAGCTTCATCACCCAGCAATTGCTGCTTGTCAGCTTCCTGAAGGCACCCAGCAATGGCAATTCCTGGGAATCTTCAGAACATTGACAAGCAGCAATTCCTGAGTGATGGGGCTGAGGTTGGGTGGCGCTGGTGCATGTGCTAAATAACATTCACAGCTACAAACTTGTTACCTGGTGAGTGCACTTGCTACACAGATGCGCGCAACACATGACAACAAATTGAAAGCGATCCATGGATGCCCCCCTCACCAGGATGGTCTGCTGTTGGCCAATCCCACGCTGTCCACCAGCGTGAGGCCACAGGTCCTTTACGAAGCAGCTGCAGCTGCACAGGCCTTGAAATTCTAAAAACAACATGTGCACCATAGCCACCTGGACCCCAGCCCCATCTCCCAGCAATCAATTTTTTATTTCAAAGCAAACTCGGCCTCACCATGATGGTCTGCTGTCAGCCGCCCCCACGCTGTCCACCAGCGTGAGGCCACTCGGCTTGTGCGCTGCAGGGTACGCGGCACGCAGGTCACTGAACAGCGCCTGCAGCACACCAGTAGCAGACACATGAGATGCAGTAGCAACAAGCTGTGCAGCCCCTTATTATTACTGCAGCAGGGCTGCTAGAAGGCTGCGCACGTCGCATCCAGCATGCACCATGGCAGTCTGTGCAATGTGCAATGCATGAAGCTGCCACTGCCACCAGCACCTGCCCTCACATCCACATCCACATAACCACTTGATTAGCACCTTACCACTCAAGTGGTTGCCATGTGCACCTGTCATATTGAACATGACGGTGATGGGCACATCTCTGCTAGTTGTGCTGACGCTGTTGCTTCATGGCTGCTGCCTGGGCGGACAAAATGATATTGTCTCTGTGCGTGCAATGCTTGCAGGCTCGTCGTTACTGCTTACTACAAGCGGTCCAGCCAGCAAACTCGGCGCGCAGCATTGCTTTGCGCTCGTGCTGCTACCCAGCGCCCAACACAAATGTCAAGTGCTACACCCTGCCGCCACTGCGTCACAAGCATGACAACATAACACCAATGCCCACCTGTAACTTCTGCACCGTGATCTGCTGCAACGGGTCAGGCCTGTATGCGCCTGACTGTATGCCCTCTGTATATAGCGCAGCAGGGCCCTCGGAGGCTGATGTCAGCTCAGGAGGTAATGCATCAGCTGCTGCTGAACCAATGCTGCTGCTGCTGCTACTAAAGCTCCTGCTACTGCTGTTCAGTGCTGCTGCTGCTGCTGAGGCTGACAGGGCTGCAGGCAAACAAGAGCAGTACAGATGCATCATCAGGGGTAGGTCAAGCACAGTGTTGCAGATAAGGTGCACTGCTGTGTTATTTGGCTTGCAATGTTCACAGCTCGCACATGAAACACAGCTCACACATGAAACACAGCTCACACATGAAACACAGCTCACACATGAAACACAGCTCACACATGAAACACAGCTCACACATGAAACACAGCAGCTGCGATGGCGGGTGTCAGTTGCAGGTTGACATGCGGTCCCGCTGTGACTAGCACGGTGGCATGCCTGGCTGGCAACTGCCAGTTGCAAGGAAGATGCAGCATGTTCTGCTGCATAGCACTGCTGTCCCAAACGTGACAGTTGTAGTTACCTTGGGTTTGAATTACATATTGGTTCTACTATTACTGAACAGACGGGCGTTTTGCCATGCACACTTCAAACGGGGTAAGCATGTACTGCAGTCTGCATCGTCTGTTTGTGCCACGTCCATGTGACACGCCATATGTTTAGCTATACATTTGCCTAAGAAAAGCATATCCACCTCCCATTAAGCAATCAGTCTTAATGGAGCCAGATACAGCTTGCTGCTGGATTAGGTGATGTTGATGTTGCTGGTAAAGCTGCTGCTGCTGCTGAGCAGTTGTCAGACCCACCTTGCTGCGCAATGCTGCTGCGAGGAACCAAGAGCTGTATATGGCTCTGGAGCTGCAACGGAAGGCTCCGTAACAGGCCGAATGCTGCTGTTGCTGCTGTTGCTGAGCTGCACCCTGTCATGATTGCGGAACACTAGAGCAGACCCAGCATAACACGGCTGAAATTATGCTGCAGGTAGAAGCTAGTTCAATGAAGTGTAAAACAGCAACGCAGCACGTTTAAGCAGCAAGCAAGTACTTGGGCGTAATTCGGCACTGCTGAGCTCTGAGTTCCCAACAACATTATCCGCTCTTATAATACAAAAAGCATACAATCGTAGAATATGTTATGAAAGCACGGCTGATCGCACGTAACACAGGTTTCGAGAGAGTGTGTAGGGCTCAAGTTGGCAAAGTGCGTTCTATTACTGCTGAGGCCTGATCGACCCCTCCACCTTATTCGAAAGCTCACATTTGCGTCTTCGGCTTTACACAAAGCGTTAACAAGATGCAGACCACTCTGGGCCAGGCTGCACAGGTGTGTGCCGGCGAGACCCTGCAGAAGCATGTTCAGAATTCAAGTCAACCCCATTCAAGCACCTGAACCCTTTAATGGTTTGCAGGGTGTGCAGAAGAGCTTTGTGGCATCCGGCAGGGCCCCTAGGCGCACACGCCTGGTAAGTTTAGGCCGTGCTGCTCTCCATGGTCGAGGGTCGCGAAGCTTCCGCGGGCTCTCACCCATTGCTTTCGCATGCAGGTTGTCAAGGCAGGCGACGCAAAAGAGATTGTCTTTGATGTTGATTCCAGGCGCAGGCTGCAGAAGGGAATCAACAAGGTCGCCGACGCAGTGTCTGTGACTCTGGGACCAAGGGGTGGGTGTGCCGGCAGCACGAACTGAAGCAGCTAGCTGCAGCAGGATCCCAGCTGACATGTTCTGCTTTCGTTTGCAGGCCGCAATGTGGTGCTGGAGCAGAAGTTTGGCGTGCCACAGGTGAGCAAGCAGCAATGCTGCTGCCATGATGTGCTGCTGCTGGTGAATGTTCGAAGGCATCACTTCAAGGCGCAGTCGGCATGTCAGCAGGCGACATGCTTATGGCTGAGTTCAATGCTGAGCTGCGTGCTGTGCATGTGCAACAGCTACCAAACCCTAGATGCATGCACATGCATATCATGTCTGCAGCATGCTTTGCTGCTGCTGCTGGCCTGCATACATTGCGCGTGTGTTCTCCAGCCACACCATTAGGAGACAGCTGCCTTGGTTCACCCAATGCACATGCATGCATGCATGCCACTGTGTCTCTTGCCTCTAGCCTAGAGCTGTGCGGGTCACTGTGAGTCCCTGTGCTGACGCGTGACTGCATGTGCACCTGCTGCCCCTCCAGGTCATCAACGATGGCGTGTCCATTGCTCGCGCCATTGAGCTGGCCGACCCAGTGGAGAACGCAGGAGCACAGCTCATCAAGGAGGTGGGAGGCAGCAGCAGCAGCAGCAGCAGCAGCAGCAGCAGCAGCAGTGTCCTGAAGCAGCAGCAGCAGCAGCGGCAGCAGTAGCAGCAGCAGTGTCCAGAAGTTTCAGTGTTCAGAAACAGCAGCAGCAGAGCAGCAGCACGACTTGTGAGGTGCAGCTGCCTGGTCTTCAGCACTGCCCTGCAGTTGTTTACGTGTGAGCAGCTGCGGCGCGGCAACCTGACAATCGGCAGTCTGACTGGCACCGGTTGCCGATGCTTGAATCAGCGACTGCCTGCAGCAGCAGCAGCGGCAGCAGCATCCTTTGGCGTATTATACATCTGTTTTGTGACGATGGCGCACTGTGCTTGATCTACCAGCTCTGGTCGAGCATAGTTATGGCACTGGAGCAGCATCCCAGGCTGAGCATGTCTTCACAGCACACTTCTGTTGTTGTTGCACACTTGTGATGTTGCTGCAGGTTGCTGGCCGCACCAACGACTCTGCTGGTGACGGCACCACCACCGCCAGCGTGCTGGCCCGTGAGATGATCCACTTCGGCCTGCAGGTGAACACAGCAGCAGCAGCAGCACTGCAGCAGCTCTGCAGCAGAGTCAGCAACAACCTTGCAGCGTCTGCGTCTGCATCTACAGCTAGGGGGTCAGCCGGGGCAGCAGCAGCAACAGGACGGCAGGGCGGCGGGGGTAGCAGCATGGAGGCGGCGGCAGCAGCTGCCATACAGCAGTGACAGCGGCAACCAAGTAGCTGGTATCAGCGGCTCTGTTGTCGGATGTTGTATCAGAAGTGGTTGGGCTGCATCAGCAGTATCTGTACAGCTCAGCTGGCAGCTGCTGCACTTGCCACTGAGCTGCATTTCGCAAATGCAGGTTGCTGCAGTGGCCGGGTTGCAGCCAATGGCAGCTGCTTCAACATGTGTGCGCGATTGCTTGCGGCACTTTGCACTTTGGCTGTGTGGTTGGCTGTCGCTTGTTGCTGCCGCAGGCCATCACTGCTGGCGCCAACCCCATTGCCGTGAAGAAGGGCATCGACAAGACGCAGGAGTACCTGGTGCAGAAGCTGCGTGAGAACGCAAAGCCAGTCAACGGCCGCAACGACATCAGGGTGCGTTGTTGCATTTGCCTGGTCTAGTAGTTGTGTGTTGCTGTACAGTGCATGTCTGCTTGTGAGCTGACATCTGATGACAGCTGGACATCATTGGCAGGTTGTTCAGCTGCTGTTGTGTGCTTGTGTGCCTCAAAGCTTGCTGCTGCTGTTGCCAAAGCAAGATTGCTAGAATATCTTCACAGTCTGCTTTTGCAAGCTCTGCCGTGTATACCTGCGCTCTGACATGCTTACGTGCTATTTCTGTGCCGTGGCTTGATGCTGCAGAACATTGCTTCCATCTCTGCTGGTAACGACGACAGCGTGGGTGAAATGATCGCAGATGCACTCGACAAGGTGAGAGAAACTGGCTAAACAGCATGATCTCAGCAGACTAGTCAGCAGACTAGTGCATGGTGATCTCAGCAGACTAACGCAGACAAGCATTTGGTAGCGTGGCAGCTGTACATCTATGCACTGGATACAGAGTGCGCCTCACATACAGTACCAGCAGCAGTGTGCGGCAATGCAGCTGCAGCACACCTGCTCTGCAGCTTGCTGACCAGTTGCTTCACCATGAGAACGGTAAGAATGGACGATCGCACCTCAGCTCATGTACAAGGAACACACTCACCACCCTTACAACCCAACTATATATATAATCATTAACAGTGTTCAATCACTGGCAGGATCAAGACCATGTTCCAAAGTACTGACTACCTAACGATACTGGATCTTCTTTGCGCAGGTTGGCAGCAACGGCGTGCTGTCCATCGAGTCCAGCAACAGCATCGAGACCTTTGTGGAGGTGACGGAGGGCATGGAGATCGACCGCGGCTACATCAGCCCGCAGTTTGTGACCAACAGCGAGCGGCTGCTGGTCGAGTACGACAACTGCCGCGTGCTCGTCACCGACCAGAAGATCGAGTCCGTGCGCGACATCGTGCCCATCCTGGAGCAGGTGCGCCAGACGTTTCCTAACTGCTTTCATGTGTGGCGTAATCGCTGTGCCTGATTATGCTGTGCGGTGCTGAGGCGGTGCGCGACATCGTGCCCATCCTGGAGCAGGTGCGGCTGGCTTCATCCACATAACTGCTCTCATGTGGCGTGATCTGTGTGCCGGCTGCTTTCATGTGGCCGAACCAATGTGCCGGAGTGTGCTGGGCGGTGCTGGGTTGTGTGCATGTGCCCATCCTGGAGCAGGTGCGGCAGGCTCCCTTCGTAACTGCATTTGAATATGGTGTAATTATGGTGTAATTGCTATCCCTGATTATGCTGTGTGGTGCTGGGGCCTGTGCATGTGCTCATCCTGGGGCAGGTGCGCCTGGCTGTTTCGGCGGCAAGCTTGAATTGCTGTCATGTGACGTGATCTTTTAGCTGGAGTATGCTGTGTGATGCTGGGGCTTGTGCATGTGCCCATCCTGCCACCGACCAGAAGATCGATTCGGTACGCGACATCATGCCCATCCTGGAGCAGGTGCAGCTGGCTGTATTCAATTGCACTCAAATGTGGCGTCGTCGCTTTGCCTGATTATGCTGTGCAATGCTGGGTTGTGTGCATGTGCCCATCCTGGAGCAGGTGCGCCAGGCTTCGCTAATCGGGTCACATGCCTGGGTCTCGCTGAACTTCTTGCATCCCCCCTTTCTGTTTTTGGGGTTTTTTAGATCTGGTGTTGTTCGCCACAGTGTCATGGTGTTGTTTGCCACAGTGTCATACTTGGTTACGAATACAAGTCCACCATAGCATGTAGTGGGGGTAACTGAAGACACTGTCGTGAACAACACCAGATCATGTAGAATATGAACACCATATCTTGAGTGATCTGCATGTGAGCATCGTCATGCGCATATTCAATGCATCACGTATGGGCATCGGTGATGCTGGGGAGTGTCTGTCAATCTAGTGTCACTGACATGCAACACCAGGGAACATAGGCACAGGTGGAGAGAGCGACCAGTATACCAAGTGGCACATCAGGTGGATGTAAGCCGTTTACACTCCTTGATTGACACCCACCCTCCCTCCCTCCCTCTGGATCCAGCAGCCGGGAAGCAGTGGCTCTTCTTTGGTGTTGCATGGCAAGTTGGGCTGTGCAGCCGGCTGTGGCGTATTTTTTACTGTAGGCATACATGCAGCAGCAAGTGGATTGTAGGCATGTTGTTGCAGCTGCATGATTGTCAGCAGACGGTCACAGTGAGCGCAGCAGCAGCAGCGGCTGGGTTTAGGCTGCTGCTGCCTGTGCACATTGCCTGGTCACATGCAGTGCCACATAGGATGGGTGTTGGTTGCGACGTAGTTGCCTCTGCACAAAACTTAACCCCTCCTCTCCTTCTTCGCTTTCTTGTTCTATTTCACATGGCATAGCATGCTCGCTTGGCCGGATGATGCTGTGCAATGCTGGTGCATGTGCATGTGCCAGGATCAGGTGTGATGGGCTTTCAGTGCCTGCAAAGCCTTTCCGCACATCTGCCGGCACCAGCACTGACGTATCGTACCGCATGTGGCGTAAGCATGCCGCCCGTTGCTGAGGTCCTCCTGCTGCTGCTGCTGCTGCTGCAAGCATGCCGTCCAATGTGTATATGCATCAAAACGGAAGCTAACTTCGGTCCTCCTTCTGCTGCTGCTGCTGCTGCAGGTCACGCGCCTGAACAGCCCGCTGATGATCATCGCGGAGGACGTCACGGGTGAGGCGCTGGCCACGCTGGTGGTGAACAAGCTGCGCGGCATCCTCAACGTGGTCGCCATCAAGGCGCCAGGCTTTGGAGAGCGCCGCAAGGCCCTGCTGCAGGACATCGCGATTGTGACTGGCGCTGAGTTCATCGCAAAGGACCTGGGCATGAAGGTGCGGCTGCGTGCAGGGACGTTGGGGGGTTGTTGGCGCTGAGTGTGGTATCTTTGCTGTGAGGGCATGCGGTCGAGGCTACAGCTCTCAGCCAGCCAACTGGTAGGCTGAAGCCATGTTTTGGTGATTGTGAACTGTTATATGCAACTAGTGAGGCTTGGTTCACCAACGGTGCTGCTGCTGCTGCTGGTGCTGCTGGTTGACCAGACTGTGGTTTTGAGAAGCTGGGCATGGCTCACTCAAAGGAAACCTATCCTGTTACTCAGCACTTGATGCTCAGCTTGTGATACAAGTAGCGTGTCTCTGCATGCTTTTCTGCTAGAGTGCTGCTACAATATCACAAACAGCTGCGCTGTGTTGTCTGCTGCTGCAGGTTGACCAGACTGTGGTTGAGCAGTTGGGCTTGGCGCGCAAGGTGACGTGCGCCTCCACCAGCACCACACTCATCGCAGACGCAGCCAGCAAGGACGAGATCGACATGCGCATCGCACAGGTGAGGCCCTGCGCAGCTGTTGCATTTGGTTTTGAATGCTGTTATATAACATGTTACTGTGAGAATCGTGCAAGGATGAGATCGACATACGCATTCCTCAGGTCCATGTCAGCTGTATAAGTCACATCGTGCCGACATGATGACAAGGCACTCCACAACCACTGGCCTGGCCTCATCACCCAACTTGTCAGTTGTACCTGTCACATAACTGTTACATTCTTACTTTTCAAACCTGCAGCTGAAGAAGGAGCTGGCAGACACTGACAGCGTGTACGACACTGAGAAGCTGAGCGAGCGCATCGCCAAGCTGTCTGGTGGCGTGGCTGTCATCAAGGTCGGGGCTGCCACTGAGGCTGAGCTTGAGGATAGAAAGCTGCGCATCGAGGACGCAAAGAACGCCACCTTTGCAGCCGTGGAGGAGGTGAGGAGCTTGTGGATCACCTGAATCTGGATATGTGTATTTAAATTATATGCACAGAACGCCACCTTGGCAGCCGTCAAGGAGGTGAGGTGCATGTGAAGTACTGTAGCTACTATGTGTGTAGCCTGGGAGTAAACCGTTGCAAGTCAGCAGGCTGCGCATCGAGGACGCAAAGAACGCCACCTTTGCAGCCGTGGAGGAGGTGAGGAAGAATCTGCCTGACTCCTACTTGAGTACTGGTACTTGAGTTATGTATGGACGCCAAGAATGCCACCTTTGCAGCTGTGGAGGAGGTTAGAAGCATGTGATAAGAGGGAATAGAGCTTTATTGCGTTGCAAGTGGTATAATGTCCCTTATTTGGTACTGTAATGTGTAGCCTGGCACTTGATGTGTGTCAGCGAGCATGCCTGTTTTGTGCAATGCAGGTGTTGCTTGATTGTTGTTGCCGCAAGTGAGCTGGCTAACAGTTTGTGTCACATGTTGCTTGCTATGTCCACTTTCATCTGCGCCGGTTGCGCCGGAGGGGCACGTGCCAGGGTGGTGGTGCCACACAGCTACTACCCAACAGCACAATCATCCCTACATTGCAAGACACAACTCTGACCGTGTTGTTGTCGACGTCTCTGTTCGCACCCTGCAGGGCATCCTGCCTTGTGGCGGCGCCGCGCTGCTGCACCTGACCAGCTACATACATGCAAGACACAGCTATATATTGACCAATGTGTTGCTGTGTCTCTGTTGTCACCTGCAGGGCATTGTGCCTGGTGGTGGCGGTGCGCTGCTGCACCTGACCAGCTACATACATGCAGTATACAGCTGTCATGACCAATGTGTTGCTGTGTGTCTGTTCACGCGTGCAGGGCATCGTGCCGGGTGGTGGTGCCGCGCTGCTGCAACCCACCAGCACACTCAACGCACATTGCAAGATGCAAACCCAACCAACTTGCTGCCGTGGCTGCGCTCCTGCAGGGCATCGTGCGTGGTGGTGGCGCTGCGCTGCTGCACCTGACCATCTACATACATGCAGCATACAGCTACATATTGACCACTGTTTTCCTTTTTGTCTGCGCTCCTGCAGGGCGTTGTGCCTGGTGGTGGCGCTGCGCTGCTGCACCTGACCAGCTTTATACATGCAACACACAGCTATAATGATTAATGTGTTGCTGGGTGTCTGTGCTCCTGCAGGGCATCGTGCCGGGTGGTGGCGCTGCGCTGCTGCAACCCACCAGCACATTTCTGACTCAACCCCCACAATGCAGAATTCAACATACTGAGCAAGCTATCACACTGTTTATTGCTGTATATTCGCTCCTGCAGGGCATCGTGCCTGGTGGTGGTGCTGCGCTGCTGCACCTGAGCGAGCTGGTGCCTGCCTTCAAGGACACGCTGACTGACCCTGAGGAGAAGCTGGGTGCGGAGATCGTGATGAAGTCGCTGCGCGCACCAGCACGCATCATCGCGGAGAACGCAGGTGCGGCCGCGCTCCTCTCGGTTGCTGCTGCTGCTGCTTGCTGTTGCGTTGAGTGAGGAGTGCGCGATGAGTTGCAGCGTGATTAATTGTATGCAGCTCTGCCATGAGCTTGTTGTGGCGTTGCCTGGCGACGGGGCTTAGGTGTGGATGTGAGGGATCTCCAAACTCATCCTACCATCCACCACTGTGGCAACATGTTCTGGCATGTGCTGCTGCCGCTGCCGCCGCCTTCTCACCATGCTGCTGCTGCCACTGCTGAACCTCTGACGTTCCACGTGCAGGTGTTGAGGGCGAGGTGATTATCCAGAAGGTGCTGGGCAAGCCCCTGTAGCTCTGTCTTGACTGTGGTGCTGCTGCTGCTGCTGCTGCTGCTGCTGCCGACCAACCACCGCATGCTTCAGGTGTTGAGGGCGAGGTGATCATCCAAAAGGTGCTGGGCAAGCCCTTCAGCGTTGGCTACAACGCGATGGCTGACAGCATTGTCGACCTGCTGGAGGAGGGGGTGATCGACCCGGCAAAGGTCACCCGCAACGGCCTCATGAACAGCTGCAGCATTGCAGGCATCATGCTCACCACACAGGTGCGTTGTACAGCGTGCGGACCTCTTTTGATGCTTTTGTGAGAGGTTGTGAGTTCAGCTGCAAGGAGGGTTTCCTACGTGGACACGAGCTGCATGATTGCAGGCATCATGCTCACCACACAGGTGCGCTGATTGAACAGTTTGTGGTGGCTCTTTTGAGGGGTTGGAGTTGACAACAGCTGCATGATTGCAGGCATCATGTCCACAACACTGGTGCTTCCTTGTGGTACTAGCTGCTGAACTGCCTGCAATGCGTTTTGCTGCTGGCGCATGGGCTGCATCTGTTGAAAAGGACAAGCCAGCAGTCACCCCAAGACGCCAATGTCATGTTGTCGCGAACTGGAATTATCTGCTGAACAGCCTGCAACGTGTTCTGCTGCTGTTGCGCAGGCTGTGATGGTTGAGAAATACAAGCCAGAGGTCACGCCAGGTGGCATGGGAGCAGGCGGCATGCCATCAGGCATGACCCTGTAAGCAGCAGCAGCGGCATGCAGTCGCATGCCGCAGCATGGTTGCAGCACTACCAGCAGTATACTGCATAACATGTTATGATCTGGCAAGTAACATGTTATTATGTTATGTTACAGCTGTGGTGCAGCAGGTGGGCCGGAGGAGCCTGGTTGACAGTTGGCAACGCACACACGTTCAAAATAACGCTGGCAAAGTCTGCAGCAGCAGAAGCGTGGCTGCACTGCGCAGCACATGCATCTGTTTCCTGCATGTCATGTCTATCCAGCAGTGTGTATGCGGCTGTTCTGGTGCTCTGTGTGGCAGCAGCAAGGGAAGCAGCGGGTGTAGGTGTCTAGTCGGCTGGTGGGTTGGGTCCTGACGGTGGTGCTGACCTGGGTGGTCGGTGGGTGGTTGATCTCATGTTACTCTGGGCACATTGCCCTGATTGTTGTCACAAACCATTGAGCTGCACAACTGGATATAGTTGTGCAGCACGCAGGAGGTTTGGCGTTCTGATGTTCTGTGTTCTCTCTTTGCCTGTGTGGTGTCTGGCGTCGTGTGCAGCAGCTGCTGTTCCTGGTGCAGCGTTGCTGATGTAGGTGGGGAGATGTTCACCAACGCTCCTCAGCCACCAATGATGCTCGCGCTTGTACATGTTGACCTGTGCGCATGTCGTTTATGGGCAGGTCACGCATGTGCGGACCGTTCTGGTAATTCCAAACATGAAAGCTTTGCTGCGTAGGGTGTTGGGCACGTTGAACGGGCGATGCCCTCTGAGTGATCAGCGGTGCAGCTGACACTGCTGCTAGCTCAATGCGATCAATGCAGAGACTGTGAGTTGAACTGCAGCCACCGTCATCAGCAGTGAAGGCGCACTGCATGGGCTGGTCCAGTGTAATTGATGCGGGCAGCAGCAGATGTACTGAAATCCCGCAACCAGTGCTCCATCTTCAGCAGCCATTGCATGTTGTGCTTATGGTTCGAATCTGCGCTTAATATATGTTGAAATTCAGCTGACTGCTTTGTTTGAGGTGTGGGGGAGCCGCAGCCAGCTCCACTGGACCTCCAGCTGCAGCTGCAGCTCGACGCGGAGGTGGACAGCGGCTTGCAGGCCGGCCCGCCGGGTTGGGGTTTATGCTTTATCTGGAAGCTGACGCCGATATAGATATAAGGGCCCGTCAGCTCCTGTCGCAAAGCACTCCCAGTTCAAGCAGCACCTTGTCTCACGGCAGTATTCGAGCGAAGCCCTGACCTGTTGCGGACAGCTTGAAAATCCGTCCATTCTTAAAGTTGCACCTCTTTACCTCAGTATTATGACTACTTCATTCGAGGTGCACATTGCAAGTTTCGTCAGCTCACCAGGTGACCGTGCGGAAAAGGCGCCACAGTCCTGATATTGAAGAACCCACATACATTTCCTCAGCCATCAGCACCAGTCATGAGCCAAGATTCCTAGTGGAGATTTTCCAGGGAAAGGTGTGCGCTCAACTGCCCTGTCTTCGCGCTCCCGCCTTGGTCGTCACTGGTGCGGTGCGAACCGAGGGCCAGCAGCAGCCAAGTACGGCAACCCGGAGCTGCGAGCACGGGTGGGTGTTTGACATGTTTGCCAATGCTGTGCCTACATGCGTGTACGTGCATGCCTGCACCTTGCCGGCTGCAAGCACTAAGCCCCCGGCTTTTGCAGCCTGAGTTCGGCCTTGCGGGTGCAGTAGTAGTGCATGGATGCCCCACGAGTCTGTGAATGTTTTGCATAGTTTGTGTGAGAGTGGCAACTGCCACTCGCATGCCACGGTGCAGTGCCTCAGGCTAGTTCCTGAGGCCCTCTGTGCACCTCTGCTGCCGTGTGTTGCTCCCACAGCTGTGGGACCTGCAGGTGCTGCGGCTGCTGCGAAAGAAGAGCCTGCCAGGTCTGGTGTGCTTCCAGCAAAGAGGACCCTAGCAACGCCGACCTCTTCAAAAGTCCTGGGTGAACAGCACATGTGCTGCGCAGCGCTGAGCTCAGCAAACAGCCAGTTACAGAGCTGCACACCTGAGCAGTGCGGGATGGCTTGGTGGCAACTCACGCATATCCCATCATCCATAATCAAGTTCATCCATTCGAGCCATAGCATGAATATTATAATGCATCAACCACGGGGGACACAACAGGAAGCTCCATGGCCACATGACAGCATTCGCCGATCGATACAGGTACAGTACCTGCCGCCAACCTGTGGCAGTTCTGGATGCAAGTAAGAAATTATGGTGAATCCAATGCACTGCTGGGTTGGGTTTGGGTTGCTGCCATACCTACACTAGACACCTGCAACTGCCTGTGTGGGACCTATAAAAAATATGCGTTGAAAGAACTGCTGCCGTGCACGCTGCACGTCGCAGCAGCTCAGCCAAGTGTGTTCAGTACATGCTGAAACAATGCATGCCAGCTGGAAGCTTGAGGCTGAGTGCAATGCTGTGTCCTAATGTCTGCATGCCTAAATGAGCGCAGTCAAGCTAGTCGCCTGAACACCCAAACAATGTAACCTTGTATGTCTTCAATCACACCCACCCGCCTTTGGGGAGGCTTAGTCAGATGCATTGACACCTAGTGCATGTGCACAGTTGGGTGCTGCTGTGATCCAGCAGCCTCCTGCTGCCGCTGCTATGCTGCTGCAAGGTCTGCCTCCAGGTGCTGCTTCTCCATTGCAGCTGCCTGCCGCTGCTGCTTAGTGCGCTCCACAGCCTGAAAAGCAGCAACAGAGCGACACAACAGATGTTGCTGAGTTTTACCTGCCATGTCCAACTCCAGCCGTCACAATGGTGTGATAGACACCAACTGCTCATGAGTCAGGCTGTCATTGATAAAGCTGGCATGAATCAAGCTGGCATGAATCAAGCTGGCATGTTGAGCAGTCAGCATGCGGGCAAGGAGCACGGTGATCCACCTGTTGTTGTGAACACCAGCCGATGGGACGGCAACAAAGCTAAGCACCAACCAACTGACATAGCTGCAGAGCTGCAGCTTGTGCTATGAGAGCAAGCGCACCTGCAAGTCAGCAGGTGTGCCCCAGACAGGCAGCGGGTGCGCTTCCGTGTTGAACACCCACTGGTCCAGTGGCAGCACGGCAGGGTCGTCTTCGAACAGCAGGTAGAAGTACTTGAGCGTCTCTGCCAGCCAGAAGGACTCCATCTTGGGCGCAAGCTTGGGAGACACCTGCAGCAGCAGCAGAAGCAGCAGGGTGAAGATACTCTGGTTTCAGCAACAGGAGATGTGCTCGCGTTCTCATGAAGGCAGAAGGACTCCGTCTTGGGCGCAAGCTTGGAAGGCACCTGCAGCAGCAGCAGCAGCAGCGGCAGCAGCAGGGTGATGATACTCTGGTTTCAGCAACAGGGGGCGTGCTTGCGTTCTCGTGAAGGCAGAAGGACTGCATTTTGGGGCCAAGCTTGGGTGCAGCAGCAGCAGCAATGCAGACGAGGTGGTCTGTTGCTTCATCAGGAGCAGTACTGCTACTGCACCTTGCGCATGTGTGTAGTGCTGGCCTACCCAGCAATGCTAAAGAACTTCTCTGAGCACTACTGCAGGATAGGGGCGATGCAACAGTGGTTGGCGTATGAACTTGATTTGGCATGGCAGTGGGCTGCAAAGCACACAGCGTGCTATCTGCAGTAACGCTCAAATGCCCTGAGCACGTTCCAGCCCTACTCGCTATAGGTGTCGACCCCCCCCCCCCATAGGTAAAACAGCAATCCTCAGGCCTCAGGCTTAGCAGTACTTCAGCATATACCAACGACCAGACACACAGCACACAACCCTCCACCCAGCCACCCACCTTGTTTACGTCAGCCACTGTTGCGTAGCCGCCACTCTCCATCCTGCAGTAGCGCTCAAAGGCCCTGAACATGTTCCAGCCCCATTCGCGGTAGATTTCATCCCCAGTGGCCCTCCACAAGTAGAACAGCGTCTCAACCGCCTCAGGCCGCAAGAAGTCGGCAGTGCTGAGATGCTTCCATGATGCAATGATGGGCTGTGAGGGAGCCAGCGGCTGTGTACTGTTGGATGCTGCGGCTGGTCCGGCTGATGATGGGGATGCTGAAGGCGGCTGAGTGGAGAGGGCTGCTGCTGTTTGCTGCTGTGCTGCTGGTGGGGTAGCAGCCTCTGAGAGCAGCTGCCGCGTACTCGCAGCGGCTACGACTGCTGCCGCCAGCTTTCTAGCAGCGGTCCTTCTGTGTGACACGCTGCTTGGCAGGTTGCCGCCTGCCTTGTTGTTGTAGTGCACACTGTCAGGGGCGAGCCCGCTAGCTGCTTGGTGGTACAGCTCATAGCATGCCCTGCCTATGCGGGCCCCTAGGGTTATGTCGTCATAGTCACCTGGGGCTGTGTTGGTGCTGATGTTGTGCAGTTTGCCTGCGATGACACGAGGTTGATGTGGGTGTGAGAGTGGGGTTGAGCGTGACCACTTCAGGGCGTGTGCATGCAGCTGCCACAATGAAGCAGCACCGCCTGTGTGCGAGGTTGTGAGTGCAGCTGATCCGCAATGCGCTGCGAACTGTGCAAATGTGTGAAGGACTGCTGCTGCTGTATTCCATGAAAAACTGGAGCTGGCGGGCAGGGCAACACCTCATACTGATGCAGCTGTACGTGGACATGTACCATCTGCATCACTCCATGCCTGCATCATGAACGGCTCGTGCACACTCCTACGTCTAGTTTCTGCCAACTTGAGCAGTGCCGTGCTACTTGCAACTCTAGTAAGGGCGAAGCAACTCACCAAGCACGAACATGCCGCCAGCAAAGCACGTCAAGTGTTCAAAGCGGTCGTTGGTTGGGCCGATCACCCCGCTGCCCTGGTTCACGGTTGCTTCACTGACAAAGCTCATCTCAGCAGTGCCATCATAAATGTGGCGCACCAGGTGCTTGCGCACGCCTTGCATGGAGCTCTTGTACAGATTCAGGGGCACCTGCAGCATTATTAGCAGGAACAGCAGCAACGCCAGCTTAGACACTATGCTTGTGTTTCAGCAGCAACACAGCCACACAAGATCGTGCGCACACACTTGTTTGTGAACACATGGGCAGGCGCAGCATGGGCAGGACTGGACGCAACTCAGTGCGCCAAAGTAACATCCTGCATTGCTCACCTCCTGTTTGCCTCCGCACAGCACCCACTGCTTGAGCATGTACTCGTACATGCTGTCAGCAGCGCTGCCGATGGTCATCTTGGGGTCTGTGCAGCTGGCATCTTTGGTGTGCAAGCCCATGCAGTAGATGCCGCTGAAGTTGCGGCTGGCAGCCAGCACATCCCAGAAGTTCATGCCAGCAGCAGACATGTCCTGGCGGCCTGTTGTTTTGTGTGGACATCAGGGCAGTACGTCAGGGTCAAGAGCGCCGGGAAGATTGACGGCGCTACTAGACACGCATGTGTTGGGCATGTACAGTTGCATTGTAAAATGCTTCTAGCGCACCACACCGCTGTCATGCGGAACAACAGTAACTTAGAGGAATAAGGGACACAGCAGGCGATGCACTGACATGCTGATGAAAACAGAAGGCCTCACCTAGCAGCCTGCCGATGGTGGTGAACTCCATGCTCATGGTGCCTGCCTCAGCTACGTTGGTCTTGACATCTGCGACAGGCGTGGCACGTCTGGCTGCCTCGTTGCCGAATGTTGCAAAAGGCGAGGGCATGCCTGTTGTGGTGTTGAAAGACACCATCAGCCTGCAGCACATAGCATTGTATACAACAGCAGCAACATCAGCTTGTCCAGCAACAGCTGTGGGGTGGGAGGCAGACGGCAGAGGGTACATGTGGATACCTGTCACTTACCCGAAGCAGCCAACTATTTATGCATGCACGGACGAGCAGCTGCTGCCAGCAGCAGAGTCGCCGCTTTGTAAGGCGTGCATGCGGCGCAGCACTGTCAGCTGTAAGTTGGCATATTGCAAAGTTGGTCACCCACTGCGGACAGCACATGCAGCACCTGTCACGCACCACAGTGCTGCACGACGCCACCCAACGCACAAGCACTACAAGAGCAGTACCATTCGCCCCAGCCCTGTACAGCCACACCCAAAACCGTGTGGCACACACCTGTCAGCCAGCATCTCTGCCTTCTGCAGGAACATGTCATCGCCTCCACTCAAGTAGTACGCTGACAGCAGGCCTCCCAGTATGCGGATGTTGACCTCAAAGAACTGCACCTTGCTGCCATCCCTGAACTCCAGGTGGTTGGCCACCCAATGCCGCGCTTGCTGGTACTCCTCATTCAGCCCTGCAGCCACAACAACAGACGGCAACCTGAGGGTGCAGCCTGGCGAAAAAGTGTGTACGTTTCATGCAGCCTTTTTGCGCCTATATTGTGAATGTGCGATCCGCGGCATGGCTGAGATGTGCAGCGTCCAGTAACAGATGTAGAGAGCTTTTAGCCCTGCAGTTGGCACTTGCTTGCAGGAGAAGAGCAGACGTTTGGTACTTACCCTGGTACATGTACATAGCAAACACATGTGCTGTGCCGTAGCAGGGCAAGCCTGCGTGCCCAAACAGTGCGTGCAGAACAGCTACCTACACTGCTGCTGCAGACTCAGCTCCATGGGTCAGCTGCCATAGCTGCACGTGTGCTGTCTGGAATATTTGCTGCCTTAGTACTCAAGTAACCAACTGCAATTGACCAACGTTGCATGTGGTACATTGATTGTGCTTGCTGACCACCACTGGAGGCAAGCCACATGTGATGATTGTACAGCTGCAGCATACTGCGCACCTGCAATGAGTAGCGTGTCCAGGCTGTCCACAATTGTGAGGCCCAAGTTGAACCATGCCAGAGATTTGTGGTTGATGACATCCACTTCATCACTGCCCCAGGCATACTTCCTGCAAGCAGAGCAACAAGTTAACAGTAACGCAGACAGGCTAGCTGAGTGACCTGCACATGTCTCCGCACAATTGCACGGTACATAGCAGCGGCACAGCAGCCAGTGTCCAGTTGTTGCTGCATGGATCCCGGTCACTGCTGCTGAACAGTTGGCTGTTTGTACAGGCTGATGTTTGTGCAGCAGCTGTCCAGCAATCTCTCCTGCAAGCACACTCACAACGTCCAAAGATATTATTAGCCACTGCAAATTGCTGCGTTTTCTTCTCTCATGATAAATCAAACTTCACAGGGGAGCAAACAGGCCGCGTATTTTGCTGCAGGGCTAAGCCAACATTATGTCGTCACCCACCTGTACCCTTCCCAGCTCCAGCTGATCGCCTTGCGCACATGCTCCTGCCGCTGCTTTGCTGACGTGACATTGCCCAACCCATCAGGGCCAGCGCTATGGTCCCCATCACAGATGCCTGTCTGCTTGCAGCGCTCCGAGTCATCCTGCAGCGGTAAGCTGTACATATGCGGCATGCTGCCAAACATATGGAGCGGCTTGATGGGCTCCTGCTGCTGCTGCTGCCGATGTTGTTGTCTGAGTCGTGCCAGGCGTGGGTGCATCCGCCTGCTGCTGAAGGGGTTTGCAGGAGCCTGTGCTTCTGCCTCTTCGGGCTGAGGCAGGGGACTGGTACTGCTGCTGGTGCTGCTGCTGCTTGGTGGCATACTAATGCCACCAGTGCGGTCACCACTGCTGGAGCTGCTGCTACTTATGCTGCTGCTAATCATGCTACTGCTACTCAAACCCTGGTGAGGGGAGGTGGGTTGTTGGTACGATACCACCACCACATTCCAAACACCCAGCAGCGACACCACTGCCAGCAGCAGAGCAGCTGCTAGCGTCAACGAAACAAGCGAAACACGCTGCCACCTAGACCCTGATGATGACCTACGACCGACCCCATCCCCAGATGACGACGATATTCTTGGCAGCAGGGGCTGTCTGACAGCCTGCTGTTGCTGCAACCACCCCATCCTAGCTGCTTGAAGCACCCCACTGGCCCAGGCTGGGGCCTGGAAGCAGGACAGCTCTGTTCTCAGCCACTGGGTGCAGCCTCTACATGCACATCGCTGCCAGATGGCTTTTAGTTGGGAAGGGGTGTCCTCCTGCTTGTAAGTCCTGCAGCCACGGGGCTGCTGGCCGAGACCTGCTGTCGTCTACGAAGATGCTCAGGAAGTGGGTCTCAAACGGGGTGAATCAATGCTGTTAGCTGCGACTAGTCATTTATATCATCTAATAAAGCAGGCAGTGCACGGGTGAATGAGCAGCTGCTCTGTAAATCGCAGTTGGCGCTCGATGTAGTCAAACATCAAGAGCACACGACAGGATCGGCCGCAAAACCCCTGATGTACACGCACTACGTGATCATATATGTACATCGAGTTAAACACTAAGTAACAGAAGCTGTTGACACTGGGGTTTCTGAACATCAATGACCACAAGCGTCCGACACGACAGAGCCATCGCACACTGGCAAAGATGCAGTACTCATCTGGTTACAACTCACGGTTTGCCCACAGCGGCTACAACGTCTTCCTGCTGCTGCTCTGCGTCTGCTGCTGCTGTGTTATCCATGCTGTCCAGGCTGGAGCCTACCGACACAGATCCAGGCGCACGACTGCCAAATCTATCCAAAAACGCCACCATCTGCTGCTTGAACTCTCCTGTGCATGTAGGAACCATGTGTGCACCTGTTGCGGCAGCAAAACAGCAGCAGCAGCAGCGGCGGCCCACCAGTGAGATGCAGCAACGTGTTCGCGGCCTATACAGACCAACATGCCATCGTACAGCAGGCCGAAGTATCTGAAATCGTCCCGGCATTTGGAGCCATGCCGTGGCCCTGTCCAAGACAACAGAACGATTTCTGCAACTGCACCAGTAGCAGACACGCAGACAACATCCACACATGCATGCATGGAACACGCGAGTTTTTTAACCTGCCACACCTGGGTGCTCAAACATGTCCGCGGTGCGCTGGTCAAATGTGTCCATCAGCGCATGGCTGCGCGCAGGCGGTATCAACGCGTCACTTTGCCCCATCACAAACAGTGTGGGCACGTCAACCTTGGCATTCTCCAGCAGTGACGCGTACTCTGGATCACGCGGCAAGAAGCCAGCACACTGCAGCAGCAGCAGCAACCAGCAGCAACATACCGTCTTGATCGCACGCAACACCAAGAGGTATCAGAAGAGAGTGTGTTGGGGCGTAATACAGCCGATGCTGGCGTTATGCAGAACAGCAGGGCTTTCCTCATCTATCTTGGTCCGCTGCAGTAAGCCACGATGCACCATATGCCGCCCCACAGATCTCCTCCGTTGACCATCCTCAACAAGCAGCCGGCCTATGTTAGTGCTGCTGCTATCGCAGGTGTTGTGTTTCATACAGCCCCTCACAACGACGCAGAACTTTGGCAGAGGCACGTCCAGGTCCCTGCCCTGCCGCTGCGCCGTCTGCAGCGCCGCCAGAAACAGTGCCGCTGCTGTTGCGCCCTGGCTGAACCCAAACAGCCCGTCAGGCTGCTGCTGCCGCAACGCATCGCACAGGCTGGCGTATGTCACACCCCAGTTGCTGTATTTGACTGCTAGGGAGGGCCGCTTGTCAGGGCCTAGGTCAGACCACTGGAACCAGGTGAGGCCATCTGCACTGCCGCCCACTTCCTTTATCTGCTGCTCTGTCAGCGTGGATGCTGCCTGCAGGACCGGAGAAACCAAACAGAGGAGAGCTCATTCACACCGTGTTGTTGCAGTAACGTGCTCCTTGTGTCTGCGGTGTCAGTGTATATGCTGGGCAACACATGGCAGTGCTGCTGCTTGATTGCTGCTGTACGTAGCTGACTGTTGAGATGAGCAGGCTACAATCGCCAAGGAGGCCGCCCCCAGTGCAAACGATTGTCGATGTGTTGGTTGAGCGCCCAAGCAACGCTGCTATGGCTGCTGCTGCTGCTGCTGTCGCGGCTGCCACTATCAATGCAGCCCCTCAACGCACGTGAAATGGAGCGTCATGGAACTGGAAGTGCACCCTGCTCTTCAGCCCTTTGCGCATGGAGCCTATGCGCATCCGCAGGATCTGCAACAGCAGGCACGCAGGCAGGCAGTGTGGGCGAAGCATATTCTTCCAGGCAGCAAGAGTTGATGTGGATGAATGCCCAGAGTGGCAGTGCACAGCTGCTGGTAGGACTTACAGCAGCAGAGCACATATCTGTGCAAGCCTTGAAAGCAAATTGTCATAGACGTGTACACGTGCTCGTTCTGCTATCAAGGCACAGAACAGTCAGTTCCCACAAGCACTACTCACATTGCCGTTTTGCAAGAAGCCGTGCAAGCATAGCATCTTCAGCTTGCCATCTGCTGCCTGGTCCTCTGGATGTTGGAACCAGTTGGAACAGCAGTAGCAGCAGTAGCACTGTTAGTCCAGTTCCTGCCAGGGGGGTGTTGCTGCGTAAAAACGCCGGAATAAAGCACCTGAACTCGACATGGGCGCTGTCGATTGCTGTGCGGCTGCCAGTCCTCTGCTGCTTGTTGCCAACCGTGTGGCGGGTGGTGCTACCTTCAGGCTATGGTGAGGAACAGACAGGCGCAAGACAGACCGCCCGATCATGAAACAACGGAATGTTTGCAATGCTGAAGCGTGCGGGTGGCTATGGCTGGGATTGCAATGTGAAGCAGGTCCCTTCAGAAGGGAGTTCAAGTTAGCCTTCACAGCTGTAACCTTGAACAGGTAAAATAGCTAAAGGTGTGTACAATCCATGGTATGAGCAGACACGGCTGAAAGTATGAGGACCGGCAGAGGATGCTTGGGATACTGTGACTGTCAAATTCAGCCAGACTGTCAAAGTGGCAAAGTGACACAGCTACAAGCGCTGTAGCACTGGTTGTGCCTCTCCCACAGGCATAGAGGCTTGACGCATTGACCTGTACTGCTTCGTCTGCTGCCAACTTTGTTCGTTGCAAGTTATTGCACAACCAGTGCTGCGTTTGCCATCCATAATGAGTGGGGGTGCAGTTTCTTGCCCCTATAGGGTGCAGCTGTTGTGTGCACATATGGCGCAAGACATAGACACTGTTCAAGCTGGAGCTGTATCTGGAATCAAACTTGAAGTTTGGAACAGCATATTGCTGGCATCAGGACAGCAGTGGCACATGCAACAGCACCCTGCAGAGGGCCCTGCAGAGCTGCTGCAGCACTGTCCACGACAAGCCTTCTCCGTCGACGCCTAAGGCAATGCTCATAGATCAACAAACCGATCAACAGTTTATGCAGTTGTACAGCCGGGCAACGCCTTGACATCAAGCTGCCTCCAAAGAAGAGTTACTCCACTCGCTACAGCCACCAGCTGCTGTCGCCGTGAACACAAAATTGTGGAGCTGGAGCATAGTATCTCAACATGGAGATTTCATCCTTGTCCTTGCACCGTCTGACCAACTGATGTCAACATCGCGGCGGTTGTCCAGCGGCAACCGATCGGTACATCCAAGGTAGCCACAAACGGTCGCCTGACTTCTTTCTCGTTCTGAGCAGCAGCCTTATGGGGTCTGCGCTGCACCCACACGCTCTTTCCCTCGTTGTTTGCGTTGCAGCTGCGTACATCGCTCAATTGTTTTAGCTGCTGCTTGCCCTGCTTTTGCTTGTCAGCGGCGTTGGCGGCCTTTCCACGTTCGTTGCACTCAAGATCCACGCCTCAGCATTGTGAAACGCCCCAAAGTCATTACTGCAGCGACACGGCGCTTAGCGCCAGCTGCTATGTGCAGCATGGCCCACCATGCTACTGTCAGCCTGGTGGCAGTGCTGCTGCTTCATGCAGCTTTCATTCCAGCAAGTAAGCCCTTCAGATACCAAGAGGAAGCTTTATGGATAACGTGCTGTTGATATCTATGTCCAGTGCCAACATCGTTTCGCTTGTTCTGCAGGCGCACAAACAGCAGCAGCAAACGCAACAGCAGCAGCAGCCTTGCCGGCTGCACCTGCCGCCAATGCGACACCTGCAGCAGCAGCTGTAGCAGTACCAACAACTCCACCAGCAGCACCTGCTGCTACAGCACCACTCCCAGGAGCAGCAGCAGCAGCACCCACTGCAGCCCAGGTGCAAGCAAATGCATCTGCGCAGGCAGCAGCACCTGTCAGTACTGCCGCTGCCTCATCTGCTGCTGTAGCAGCAGCAGCAAGCTCCAAAACCCTACCCTACCCCGCAGGGCTAGGCCCAGTCTCTACTGACGCTGCCTCACCCTACCCAATGTTAGCTGGTGCGATGGAGCACCTAACAGCTATCGCAGCTAACACAACGGGTGTAGCAACACAGGATGCTGCTACAGCAGCAGCGCGTGGCTTTGTGGTCCGCAACGGCAGTCAGCTGTTTCATAATGGAAAGCCGTTCTACTATGTGGGTGCCAATGCGTATTGGTTCATCGACTTCTACACCCTGAGCTGGGGCAGGGAGCAGATTGACGAGTTCCTTGATGCTGCACAGGTGAGGCCCCGCCCATGAGACACAGTGCCAGTGCGCTGTTTTTGAGTGATGTTTTTGCTCACGGCAAAGTGACAGCAGGAGTCTTGCACTGTGTGGTGCGGTACCATGTGCCGTGGGGCAGGGAGCTGGCTGACGCATTGATTGGCACTGCACGGGTAAGCCTTACCTGAGGTTGCGCTGTTGCTCTGAATCGTCTGCTGTCGCTTACTGTACAGCACGTGTGCGATGCAGTGCGGAATAGTGCAGTGCAGTAGAAGGCTGGGGCCGGCAGCATTGATGTGTTCCTTCTTGTTGCAAAGGACAGCACTTGCTAGGGCTTTTAAACAGGTCTTGATGCTGCCAGTGATACGTGATACAGCATTTTGCTTGAGGTGACAGTTACAAGTGTGCGTTGGTATAGTGTGGCAAAGGATGCAGTGCAGGGGTAGCTTTGGCACGCATTTGCTGCTGCTGCTGCTGTACTGCAGCAAACTTGGTCTGCCACCTTGCAGCGCTGCTGTTGCACCTGCTACATTGGGGTAGTAGGGTTACAGCAGGAGTTGCTCGCAGCTGCTCCTGCAACTGCCCGCAACAACTCCGAGCACATCCAAGTGAGATCTGACACTGCTGCTGCTGCTGCTGCTGCTGCTGCTGGTTGCAGGCGCTAGGCCTGCAAGTCATCCGCACATGGATGTTTAACATCGGACTGCCCAAGGCGCGTGCCACGTACGATGCGCGGCAGCTGGCTGGGCTGGACTACATCATGTGGTCCTGCAAGCAGCGCGGCATCATGCTGCTGCTCACACTGGGCAACCTGTGGAACGCGTACAAGGGACCTGAGGACTTTTTGGCAATGGCAACAGGCACAGCAGGTGAGATCTGCTGCTAGTCGCACCAGTAGTTTTTTTCTGGCATCTGATCCAGGCTTGCTTTGCAGCCTCGGTGCCACGCCAGGTGTTTGCACCCCCTTGCTTCATGGTTGTGCAGCGTATGGCGTGTGCTGGCTGGCTGGGAGGTGGTCCTATGTTTTGAAGCTGCTTGCACTTGTTAGCAGCGCGGCATCATGCTGCTGCTGGCACCTGAAATGCGTACAAGGGGTCCAAGGACTTTCTGGCAATGGCCACAGGCACAGCTGGTGAGGTGTCTCACGACTATCACCACCAACTTTTATTTTCTGGCATCCGGTTCAGAGCTCTTTTGGCCCTGGTGCCACGCCAGGTGATAAAAGAACCTTGCTTCATGGTTGTGCAGCGCATGGCATGCTGCAGGTGGCTGGGCTCGCCCACATCACATGGTCCTGTATTTGCAGCTGCTTGCAATTTAAAAGCAGCGCGGCATCATGCTGCTGCTCACGCTGGGCAACCTGTGGAATGCGTACAAGGGGCCGGAGGACTTCCTGGCTATGGCCACAGGCACAGCAGGTGAGATGTGTGACGGCTATTAGCACCAGTTTCTCCTTGTGGCGTTTGGTCCAGGGCTTGCTTCAATGTTGTGCAGCGTATGGCATGCGCCAGCTGGCTGGGCTCGCCCACATCACATGGTCCTGTGATTGCATCATGCTGCTGCTCACGCTGGGCAACCTGTGGAACGCATACTAGGGGCCCGAGGACTTCCTCGCAATGGCAACTGGCACAGCAGGTGAGAGTTGCTGCTAATAGCACCAGTTTTTGTTTTCTGGCATCCGGTCAAGGCTTGCTTGGTAACTCGGTGTGCCACGCCCGTTGTTTGAAGAACCTTGCTTCATTGTAGTGCAGCGTATGGCATGCGCCAGCTGGCTGGTCTCGCCCACATCACATGGTCATGGGATTGCGGGTTCTTGTAATTTCCTGGCAATGGCCACAGGCACAGCAGGTGAGGTGTCTCATGGTTAGTAGCACCAGTAGTTTCTCCTTGTGGCATCTGGTCGGGGGCTTGCTTCATGGTTGTGCAGCGTATGGCATGCGCGGCAATTGGCTGGCCTGGACTACATCATGTGGTCCTTGCAACCCGTAGCAGCGCGGCATCATGCTGCTGCTCACGCTGGGCAACCTCTGGAACGCATACAAGGGGCCCAAGGACTTTTTGGCAATGGCCACAGGCACAGCAGGTGAGATGTCTCACTGCTAGTAGCACATACTGTTCTGTCTGGCATCTTGTCCAGGGCTTGCTTGGCGCCTTGCTCATGGTTGTGCAGCAGCTGCAACTTTCAAGCAGCATCATGCTGCTGCTGATACTTAGCAAACTGTGGAATGCATCATGCATGCTTGGCAAGCGGCCTGAGGACTTCCTGGCAATGGCCACAGGCACAGCAGGTGAGATCTGGTCACCAGCAGTTTTTTCTGGGATCTGGCTCAGGGCCTGCTTGGTGCATCGGCGCCACGCCAGGTGTTTGAAGAACCTTGCTTCATGGTTGTGCAGCATATGGCATGCGCCAGCTGGCTGGTCTCGCCCACATAACATGGCCCTGTGTTTGCAGCTGCTTGCAACTTGTAAGCAGCGCGGCATCATGCTGCTGCTCACGCTGGGCAACCTGTGGAACGCATACAAGGGGCCCGAGGACTTTTTGGCAATGGCAACAGGCACAGCAGGTGAGAGCTGCTGCTAGTGGCACAATCTGTTGTGTGGCATCTGGTCCAGGGCTGGCTTGGCGCCTTGCTCATGGTTGTGCAGCAGCTGCAACTTGCAAGCAGCATCATGCTGCTGCTGTACTTGGCAACCTGTGGAATGCATCATGCATTCTTGGCCAGCAGCCCAAGGACTTCCTGGCAATAGCAATTGGCACAGCAGGTGAGAGCTGCTGCTAGCGGCACCAGTAGTTGCTCTTCTGTCATCTTGTCCAGGGCTTGCTTGGTGCCTTGGTGCCTGATCTACAGTCCTTTGCTTCATGGTTGTGCAGCGCATGGCATGCGCCAGCTCTTGGGAGGTGCGCCTGCGTTTAACAAGCTGCTTGCGCTCGTAAGCAGCGCGGCATTTTGCTGCTGCTGGTACTTGGCAACTTGTGGAGTGCGTGTGTGGTTGATGCAGCGCGTGTCATAGCTGCGTGGGGTGAGGATACATATGTGATGATGTGACCGCAGAAATAGGCCCTTCAGATAGTGTCTGCAAAGCATGTCTTCAGTTGCTGGTCTGTGGGCGAGAACCATCGACTGGAAGCCACCAACAGACCAGCAATCAAAGGCACGCGTCACCAGTCTGCAGCAAGGGGGCGCCCTCACCGCTGGGTGTCACTACTGGCCGGTGTTTTTTACATTACCTGCATTGTCAAGCATGCACCAGCGATCATCGCTGGGCCAGCCTGCCCTTGTGATGTGTGTGTTTGGCATGCAGAGGGCAACTTGTCGGACATTCTCGACTTCTACCGCGACCCCGCCACGCGTGCACTGTTCAGAGCACTTGAACCATGCTCACCTGCTCACCTGCTTGATTCTGCTGTCTCATGCACGCAGAGCGCACGGACATTCTTGACTTCTACCGCGGCCCTGCCACGCGTGCGCTGTTCAGAGCACTTGAGCCATGCTCACCTGCTCAACTGGTTGCTCTTTCCTCTCATGCATTCAGAGGGCAAGGACATCCTTAATTTTTACCGTGATCCTGAACATTGGCGCTGTTCAGAACAGAACACTTGAGCCATGCTCACCTGCTCACCTGCTTGCTCTATCCTCTCATGCATGCAGAGGGCAAGGACATCCTTGGCTTTCACCGCGACCTGCCTGTCTTGCATCCTGCACGCACCAGCAATGCCGCCTCACCCTGCTCTTGTTATGTGTGTGTGTGTTTGACCATGCAGAGGGCAAGGACATTCTGGATTTTTACCGTGACCCCGCAACGCGCGCGCTGCTCACAACTCTCGAGCCATCCTCACCTACTTGATTGTTTCCTCTCATGCACGCAGAGGGCAAGGACATTCTGGACTTCTACCGCAACCCCGCCACGCAGTCGCTGTTCACAACACTTGACCCATGCTCATCTGCCCACCTGCTTGACTCTGTTATGTACGATTGTCTCATGCATGCAGAGGGCAAGGACATTCTCGACTTCTACCGCGACCCCGCCACGCGGTCGCTGTTCAAGCTGCACATCTGGGGCCTTATCAGCAGGACCAACCCGCTCACTGGGCTGGCACCGCGCGACGACTCAAACGTGGTTGGCTGGAGCATCCTCAACGAGCCACGCTGCCCAGGTGAGGGATAGGTGTAATTGCTGCAGCCTGCTGCACTTTTGCTGCTGCTGCTGTTGCCTTGTGGTGTGCGGTGGCAGTATTGGCTGGAGCATCCTCAACGAGCCACGCTGCCCGGGTGGGGGATACGTCTAGCTGCTGCAGCCATCCATCTGATGTAATTACACTGGTTGTGCTGCCTGCTGCCTGCTGCCTGCTGCTGCTGCCTTGTGGTGTGCATGGCATGGTGGTGTGTGGTTTGGGCGCCTTCCACCGGATCTGTGGCAGTGGCTGCACTGGCGCTGCGTAATTGCGGTTACTTACCAAAGTAGAAGACGAAGTGCTATGTTTGCCATATTTTGTAAAACGCCAGCCAGCGGCGTCCGTCAATGATGGCAGATGATGCCTTGCCTGCACACTGCGATTGTCACATACTGCGACTTGTCAGTCATGTGTCGCAAGCGGCATCAACTTCCCACACGCCCTTTGCTGCTGCTGCTACTACTGTTGCTGTCCATGCTCCTTGTCATCATGTGGGATGCATGCAATGTGCCACCATTGCAGTGCATTAGAAGAGATGGCCGTGTGCTTTGCTGTATCTGGCTGTGTCAGCCGTGCAATGCAAGCACCGCCAACCTAGCACTGCTGCTGCTGCTGCTGCTGTCCATCCTCCTTGTTGCCATGTAGGCTGCATGGAGCCCTACCAGCAGGCAATCCACCAGGACTGGCTGTCAGACATTGCAGCGTTCCTGCGCGCAGCTGACCCGCTGCACCTCATTGGAGCTGCCACAGAGGGCTTCTTTGTGGAGGACAGGCGCACACTGCTGCACTGGCACAACCCAGGTACGCATTTGGTCCCTCTAGCCTGCAGCTGCTGGCGGTGGCGGCGGTGGCGGCGGTGGTGGTTGTGATAAAGAGTGTGTTGATGTTCTACGAGTTTGTTAGTTCTGCTGAAACACAGTCTGGTGAAGACTGATTGTCCATAAGCATTAGTCCCATGTACACCCAGACCAACACGCATGCTCTCAATAGCAGCGTCATCACCGTATGTCGTCCCTTGTCCGCTGTTCTTGTGCTGCTGCCGCAGGCCCTGGCGCGCAGTGTGATGGCGAGGACTGGTTCTCCATCAGCAACATCCCCCAGCTGGACTACACAACCATCCACGTCTACGAGCGACACATGGAGCTGCTGCCAGGGCCATCAGGTGTGTGATGAGAGATAACCATTGTCACACCGCAGGCCAATGCCAAACCAGATGCAACTCTCAACAGCGGACCTGATGCAGCACTCCCGCATGCCAGTTATGTGGTGTGGAGCATTGAGAGACTCAGCGAGAAAGATGTGGAGTAAGGTGTTCTGGCTTGAGACTTGCATGAGCATACATGTTGACAATGAAATAAAAAGCATCACATTCCGCTGCTGCTGCTGCCGCTGCTGTCCTTTGCAGGCCACCAAGGCGACTGGCCTAACTGGATCCACTGCGACTGGCCCTGCTACGTAAACTGGTACAAGAACTACGTGCAGGTGCGGGCTGCATACTGCTGACAAGGAGCTGCGAGTGTGGGGAGGGAAGCCAGCACTGGGCAGCATGATGCAATCTAGATCTCGCAGTAGGGAACTGCTGGCTGGTCCTCCTGCAGATGTTTTTGCTGGTGGTGTGACTCACAGCTGCACACACTTGACAGTGCTGTACAATAAAGCATGCGTAGCCACTGTCGTGGCAGCCAGTCACTAAGTGTCTGCTGTCAGGGCCGCCCTGACAACATGTACCCGACTGCACCTTAATTAAATTACAAGATTTTGATACCAAATCTAACTGCCATGTTTATCTTTTGGCCTGCAGCTGCACTCCTTCCTTGCCGCCACTGTGCTGAAGAAGCCGCTCATCATCGAGGAGTTTGGGCTCACGTGGTTCAAGAAAACCCTGGACCAGCAGCGCGTGCTGTTCAAGGTGAGACGCATGCCAGTTGTTGTCTTCTGAGTATCCGTATGTGGCCAGCAGCTGGCTGGTTGTGCGTGGCAGCACTGTACGAGGCATGTGTAATGCAACAAGTCAGCGCATACGAGGCATGTGTAATGCAACAAGTCAGCACAAAACCGTGCGCGCCAAAGCCGCCTCTCGCTGCTTTGTCTATGGTATCACAAGTTAATCGTTGTCTTAACTGGTCTCTAACTTCACCCTTGGCTTCACCCCTGCAGGTCACGTTTGACTTGCTCGTTGAGTCAGCACAGAACGGAGGGCCCCTTGCAGGTGCCATGTTCTGGAACGCAGCACACAACAACACCATCGACATCGACGGTTACAACGTCCGCGTCGACAGGCCAGCATACATGCAAGCAGATTCAGCCATCCCTGGGCCCCCCAGACCCCTGCCAGCTACTGTTGTTACATTGGAGCAGGCCCGTGCAATGACAGTGGACAACAGGACGAAGCCGGTGCCTCCGGATGTTATTTTCACACCTGCGGGGGCACCGCCTGCGCTGCGTGCTCAGATGAATGTGCCGCTGCCTGCTGTGCCACCACCGCGCCCAGCAGCTGTACAGCCAGCAGCAGCAGCAGCAGCAGCAGTGCCAGCAGCAGCAGCAGCTACCCCTGCAGCTGCCGCTGCACTTCCAGCTGCTGCTGCACTTCCAGCTGCTGCTGTCCCACCACCAGTCACGGCAGCACAAGCAAACGCTAGCGCAGCCGCAGCAGCAGTCCCTGCCGTTCCCGCAGCAACCCCAGCACCCATTCCAACAATTGTTAGCACAGCTCCCATCACTGCACCCACAGCAGCAGGCCAGCAGCCCATTGCCACCGGCAGGCGCAAGCTCCGCACCTTCTTAACTAGAACTGGCAGCAGCTTCCGCCATCTGCTGGGCCGGGAGGACCTGGATTCACAGTCACCTGCAGGTGTGAACTTCCAGGAAGTAGAGGATCTTCACAGGATGAAGTTTGGTAGGAAGATGCACCAGCTAGTAGACGAGCTAGATCCTTTCAGAAGGGCCGGCTGGAGGGAGGCTTGTGCTGAGGAGGCAGCAAAGACTTGGAGGCCTTTCAGATTGTTCAACTTGACAGACACAGTCACAACAGATCAGCAGTATGTGCGTGTGCTTGAGGGTGGGGACGTTGTGGGGGTGATCAGCGATGCGACAGCAAAACTCAACAGGCTGCGGCAGCAGTCTGCTGCAGCGCAGCCGGAGCAGGAGGTAGTGAGCCAGTCTGGACGACACAAGTAGATGTGCCGTTTCTGCAACAGGTTGCTGCGTGGCTGCCAGCAGCTGCCAGTGAATGTCAGCAGCCTCTCAGTGTTTGAATCCTGCGATGCGTCAGTTCAGTGGAGAGTAGTAAGGCGGTTTGGTTGTACTGAGTATATAGTGCATATGTGCAGCAGCTGGATTTACAGCTGCAGTGTACAGTGCACATGGGGTAGCTGGTGGTTTGGTTCTTGGCTGGCATCATTGTAGTGCGGCTGCCGGAAGGTCTGCAGCGCAGTAGTTGCAGGTGTTCAACACCAGGAGTGATGTACATATGTATTTAGTTGTGGACAGTTGAACGAGTACTGACTGGTTGCAGGTTTGCCGAAATTATCTTGCCGCAAGAACGAGTACTGCTAGTAGCACGAACCGTTCGTGTGCGTGTGCGGCAAACAGCCACAGGGTCTGTTTGCAGTTTGTCTGCTGCTGTGGGGTGGCTGCATGTGCGCTGTGTACGATGTACAGTGCACAATCAGGCGAGACAGGTGGTTGGGACTGTTGTTTCCATGTAGTAGAGAGGCTAGCGTTCTGTCAGCAGCACCGCTTGTGCGATGTTTGTGGCTGCTTTGTACAGTACCTGTAGGCCAGTGCCGTCCTACATGCCATGTAGGGTGGTGACCACCACTGCAGTTGTCACCGTGGTCTTTGCTATTGGTCGATGTCCTTGGCTGCTTGGTACAGCTTGTAGGCCAGTGCCATCGTACATGACCACCGTGGCGCTTGTGCTGCGGCCTTGGCAGTGTGGTGTTTGCAACTATTTGGTCCTGTTTCAAGGGGTAGATCATGGGCGTATGACTGAAGCACTGTTGCTGTACGCAAAAGAGCATGTTGCTGCTCTGTGAATGAGGCAGGTTGCTGTTGTTTGGGTAGAGATGCACCTGAGTGCATGTGTTGCTGCAGCTTGTGCTGCCTGTGTTTCAATTTTCAGTTTTTACTCGTCATGCAAAGGCTTATGAGTGTCCTGCACCATATTTATGGGATGCATCCTGCCAGACAGGCGTTGCAGCTATGCTGCTGGCAACTTGCCAGCGGCTGGCAGCCATAGCTGCATTGTCAGCAGTAGCGCAGCTGTGTGCATTGCAGCTGCAGGTGTGTGAGCTGCTACAGCCTGTGCAGAGCATTCAGATATGGTACAGGTGCCACTGTAAGGAATGTAGCGGCATGACAGCGGACATGTACATACTCTTCTTTGTTATTGTCACCTGTTCAATGTGCACGTTGTACACGTGCATGGCCTGCAGGCCCAGCTGCATACGTACGGCATGTAAAGAATGTAGCGGTAGCATGTGTGAAGCTGCAATCAGACAACACTGTGAGTGGGCGTGCCTGCACCGCGCGCCGCTGTTCTGTCACAGTGTGCTGGACAGCTGCCCCACTAACGAATGCATGTAACCCAACCGCCAGCAACCCGCAGTGGTTCACTCAGTGCTGTAGTGCCGCGCAGCTACTAGACGCTATATTTGCAGCTGCTTGTAGGCTTCAATGTCGCTAGCATGGCATTGCCAAGCAATTTGCCGAGCACTGGGCTGAAGCAGCACTACAGCTGTACAGCAGCACTACTGCCACCAACGCTGAGGGTGACATCCTGCACATGATTGTCTGTTGACCGCATGCGATGAAGGGGGGGGGGGAAGGACGGAAAACCCACAGCGCACATACCATTGCATGAAATCGGCAGTGGTGATTGGTGCTGTCTCACTCTTGTCACTAGCTCACTCATTCTGACGATGCAGGCCTGAGGGCAGCGATAGACCGCAGTTCGTTATCGAAAAAAGCACTCCCGACTATGCCTGAACTAGTTATGTCTGTCTACAGCCGAAGAGACATCGTATACGGCTTGATCGACTGCATATATAAGCTTCGCTTCAACTTCAAGCCCCTGTTCCTTACCATAAGAGATAAAGTGGCACGCAAGAGCCACTGCCGAGTGATAACCAGTACCGGAGCACGCCATGCCGGGAAGCAGGTGGGTGCCGGGAGAACGGCAAAGTGGCTCACCTGGCAAGTTTATGCACAAGTGTCGTCAGTAAATCTGAATTCTGTCATCTTGTGTAAAGCGAGTGACAGTGCACGGCCACCGAGATTGTCTGCGGCTGCAGCAGCATGATTTGCCGATGAGGCAGCATGTCGTTGATGCTGTGAGCAGGCTTCAGCGAGAACGACCAGTTCCATCACCTGTGCTGATCAATAAGTGTCAAGTGTGCTTCTTCTACGACTGCAAAAGCCATGTCCCCAGCGCAGCTGCCTCATGGCCCATGGACCTGCAGGCTGCTGCTGCTGCTGCTGCTGGCTCCAGATACCACATGTTTCGTAAGCAGCCGTGTGCACAGCGTAAGATTATGGCATTTACTTTATCAGCCTCCCATCAGATCCATGCATACAGTTTGTCATTCTGGCCAGTCCTGCTCCCATGACAGCTCCCCTGCACCCCACACTGTGTGACACCGCAATGTTATTCGGTTCCGAACTGCAAGTTGCAGGCACCGGCCAGTTGCCACGATGCTGCTGGCGCTGCTGCTGGCACTCGCGCTAAGTCACGTGCATGCTGGCATTGTAAATGCTGGACCCCGCCCCGTGACAGCAAGCCTTACTGCAGTAGAGGTATGGGGCATGCTGCACGCTGCTTTGCCTCCCGACTGCTCTTGGTCATTTGTTGTATCATTTTCAGGAACCCATGGGTATGAAGTGAGCAATGCTCTGTTGGTGGTCTCAGCTATGGCCACAGGAGCTGTCTGTCTTGGTGTCATGCATCACCGCAGCAGCCTAAGGGTGCAGCTGAAATACACATGTACATGAGCGCAATCAAGCTGATTCACTGCTGCTGTGCATTGGTGGATGGCTGCTGTGTAGTGCACTGTAGCAGCATCACCTGCTGGTTCTCCTGCTACATGTGCTGCTACTGATGGAGCTGCCAGCAGTGCTGTCAGAAGAGGTGAGTGCATGGCAGCACATGATACAATCCTAGCCATGTGAATGCGGGGTGCATGCAGCAGTTGCGCAGTAGCAGTAGCAGCAACGGCCATCACTGCAGTCCATCGCCGCAGCAGTTGCAGCATGCGTGCCTTATCAGCTGCAGCACTAGCAACAGCAGCAAGATTTAGCACCACCGCTATCAGCAGCAGCAGGAGCAGTGAACGGGGTCTGTCCAATGTTGCAAAGGGGCACGACTGTGATCTGTGCAGCTGGTTACGTGCCTGCAAGCCGTGTGATTCTTATTACGTCATACCCAGGATGGCAAACATGCAGCGCATTGCTATAAGCGTCTCTGTCAACATGCTGACATTGCACCTCTGTTGCTGCTTGTCCATTAGCCTGCCAGCCCTGCTAAATTCCCCAAAGGTTATGACACAGGAGAGTACCACGATGATCTGCACGCAGAAGGTGATCTGGGAGGCATCCAGATCGGTGATTACGGCTACAAGTACCGAACAATCGACGGCCTCGTCCTACCTCCCTACGTCACGCCAAAGCGGCTCGCGGCCGCGCAGAACGTCACGACACATCCGGACGACATCTGTTACTGCTCGTTCCCCAAATCTGGCTCCACTTGGCTGGCGAATATCATATACCTTATCCTGCATGATGGCGTAGAGAGCGAGGACAAGCCCCTGCGTTCGTATCCGCATTGGATGGAGAGCTCCTGGACGTTTCCCAGGACGCAAGCAGAGGTTGACAGTATGCCGTCGCCCCGCATTTTCAAAAGCCACATGCCACATGGCAAGGCGCTGGGAGGGGGGCCACGCAAGGCGCCCTGCAGGTACATCTACATCGCACGCAACCCCAAAGGTGAGCTGGCGGCTGTGGTGGGTACAAACAGCAGTACTAATAGAAGTGTTGCACAGCGGCTGCAGCAGTGCAGTGGTGTACAGCCGCACTGCGGCTGCTGAGCAGTGGAAGCGAATAGAAGTGGCCACACTGTAGATATGCACCTGTTCCTGACATAGTTTTGCTTTGCACTTGCTGTGCTGTATCTGCAGATGTTGTCGTCTCATACTTCCACTTTGAGAGCAACCAATCCTGGTCCGGCGGTTACAATGGCCCCTGGGAGCACTGGCTGCAGCTCTTCATCAATGGCCGAGTGCAGTGCGGCTCCTGGTTTGACCACGTGCTAAGCTGGTGGCAGCAGCGTGACGCAAATAACATGTTATTTCTGAAGTACGAAGATCTCAAGCGGGGGTTCCCCTCGCAGCTGCGCCAGATTGCGAAGTTCATTGGACATGAGCTGTCCGACGAAGCGTTTGAACACGTCATTGACGCAGCCAGCTTCAAGCACATGAAGGCATCACGCTTTGCAAATCACCAGACAATGCGAGGCTTTGAGGGCTTCTTCAGGAAGGGTGAGGTAGGGTCTTGGAAGGAGCGGTTTACTGTTGCGCAGAGTGAGGCGTTTGACAAGGTGTATCAGCAGCGCATGGCTGGCACTAATCTGAGCTTTGACTTTGAGTGATGCTTGCCGGGTTGTTGTGCTTCTCATTATTCTAGATCAGAAAAGACAGGCATATCGGGAGGGGTCGGACTGAACTCTGTTATCACGTACTCAGCCTGTGTCAGTGATTTGAACACAGTTGTGGTCTGTGTGGATGGACCCGATATGGTCCTGCGTCTGTGGCATTGCCTCATCAGCCAGCTAGCTGGCGCTATAGCGCCGCGGGGGCCTGGTGCGCTGCTGCACACTGTGCAATCACCCATCTTAGAACACTGCATTGCAACCCGTGCTAGTCTACTGTCATGGCGAGTTTAATCTTCCTTGTGACACTTGTTTGCTGCCTGGTGGTAGGCTGGGTTGCTAGTGGTTCTGTACCATGCCAGTGGCATGCATTTTGAGGTCCTGTGGCCCAAACGTGTCCGTGTAGTTGTCAAAGCATTGTGTTTGCGTGTCACAGCATTTTCTTTGCCTGTGACTGAACGTGGCGAAGCATCTGGCATGTGCCACAGCTGGGCCAGCTCAGAGCGCATGTTTGGGATCGTCTGGATGTATGTGCTGTGTAGATCATAGTAGATCATCTCCTCCTCGAGCCAACTTTCTCTGTGTGCCCATGCGTTTCATTCAGTGCTATTCACAGCAGGGTATCATTGAATGGGCAAGACTTTGATGGTGAGCCGGGTTATCAGGCGCTGAAGAGTGTGCAGCTGCGCTTGTTTCGGCTTATGTGTGGGTAATTGTACAACTTGTGATGTGCACACTGTGCATACGGTATGTCGAGAGACACTGTCACAGCATCATCACAGAGTGATACAGTCATGGTGGCACCAGTTGGTGGATCGTTATTTCATGGTGATGTCCGAGGCAGCACTGCAGATGAATCATATGTGTTGACTGCTGTTGCAGCGGTGTGCAATACTGCCATTGTATCAAGGGGTGGATCATGCCTTGCTTACCCAGTTGTTTTACAGTCATGCCTTGCTTACCCTGTTGTTTTGTTTGGTATGCGCTGCTCCAGATTTTGAAGTGCTCGCTGTTGTCCAGCGCTCATCGCGTCAGGCTTGAACTCTGTGTGCCGTGTTGATCCTGGAAACACAACAGGACACTGCCACAGTCTCTCAGTGACTGAGTGAGTGAGGGCCTCACATATGCAACTCTGCACTAGGCTAGTACTCTCATCAACATCACCAAATTGCCAGATCAAGCCATGGGCTAGTACTCTGTTGTTTGGGTCGTGTCTTTCAGCACTGTGGAAGTGTGCTACTCGTTTATTAGCTAGGCACTGTGGATCTGTCACGTCGGCTGCAGCAGCTGGGCTGTCACGCTGCAGATGATATCATATGCTGCCTGTTTCTTTCTCTGCAGTGAGGCACGGGGCCGGCGTTGATGTAGCATACGGCTTGATGTAAGATGATGATGTTGATGATGACGTTGATGATGATGTTGTTGATGTTGATGATGCAGGCTGCACAGTGACATGTCTGGCAGCCAGGCCTGCACTGCGGGATGCTGGTGGATGGTGTGCATATGTGCGCTGCTGAAGCCTACTAGCCTTGGCCAGTGTACGATGGTACAAAGTGGTTGTTCGAAGTGTGACACGTATTGTAAAGGCCTATGCATCCAGGAAAAGCAAGATAAACTGTTGTGTGAACGCCTCGAGAGCTGCTGAGGAACTTCAGGGTTGGGCCGTGCTTTGCATAGAGATCTCAGCAGCACATCCTTGCCAACGGAGCCAAACAACAGCCTGCTGCTGCTACATCGTCACTTTGTGGCACATTGTGCCAGTGGCGGTCCACAGTGCAGGCCGCTGTGCCACTGCCCGCATCACAACTGCCATGTTATATAACGCAAGCGCTGCGCTCACCACAGCACACACCGCAAGAACCGCCAGAATCATCCAGAACTTCCCCGTGCGTTTGATGTACTGGCTCACTGTTGCATGACCCAGTGCAGTCAAAGCAGCAGCAATCATCATCAGCACCCCACCCATCCCCCAAGGGACCTGACCCAGTAAACCATAGATGCCTAAACCACTGGCGGCCCAGCCTATAACGCTGCTGTGCAGTGTTGCAGCCATGGCAGCTGGATGTGTATCAACAGCAAGTGATATGCGAGCTAAAATAAAGGCCCCGCCTGTACCTATGAACCCGTTGAGCGATCCAGCGATCCGGCAAGCACACGGCACAGCAATCAGGCGTGCTATGGTCCAGTGCTGCACTGGCATGTCAGGTGCATACCGTCCCGCTGCAATTGCACTCTTCTGCCGCTGCTGCTGGCGCTCCGTCTCCACACATACACTCCCAGCCACGTCGCAGTGAATGCTACAACCAGCAGCAGCAGCGGCAGTCCTGACAGAACCGCGAGAAACCGCAGCCCTGTGCCGCAGTGTGCCAGGGCCGCACTGCCTGGCAGGGCGCTGCAGCTACCATGACAGCCGCAAGTGCAAAATGCTTCTTGCGCCACTTTTGCAGTGGGTTCTTCCTTTGCATTACCACAAAACTCTCCCATCGGCTGAAGCTCTGGAATCTGCTCTGCTGCTGCACAATGGGCGGCCTGCTGAAGGGTGACTCCCCGCGCTCGCCTGCAAGCACATGAAAAGGCAGCAACAGCAGCAGCAGGTGTGAGCGGGAGCGCAGGAGGAAATGCTTGTTTGCAAGTGTCCAAAGCATGCAGCAGTCAAAGCAGCAGTGGACTGCTGAGCCTGCCAGCCTTACTGCCGGGTCAAGGACACTTGTTTTGGGATGCACAATAAGCTTGACAGCCAGCAGGCAGGTGCAGCAAAGTAGGCCGTGCAATTTTTGAAACATCACATGCTTATGCCGACATCAACAGGGCAGCTTTGCAATCTGGCAAGCAGCATTCAAGTCGGTGGATGCACGCAGCATCCCACTCACTTGCATTAATTGCAAAGAAGTTTGCATCATCAACCTCCTCTTGTACATCTATCTGCACCACCACAACTTCTGGCTGAAGTTGCTGCTGCTGCTGCTGCTGCTGCAGTGCATCCTGCTGCTGCTGCTGCTGCTGCTGCTGCTGCTGCTCTTCAGGCACCAACTGTAGCCCAGCCTCTGACAGCCGCCTCGCAGCTGCCTGCCATTGTGCCTGTGTCTTGGCACTTGCTGCATCTGCAGCGGCAACTGCAGCCGCCGCAGCGGAGCCAACTCCGGCAGCTGCTGATCTGCGGCTCCTACAAGCGACAAACGACCGCGACAGCGCTACAGCTGCTGCACGTTTCACTTGTACTGCTGCCTGGTGGCTGCGGTACGCCTCTACTGCCTTGAGGGTGAGGGTGTAGCTGACGCCAATCATGACAATTGCAAGGCGGACGTACACCACCCATACGGGTGCTACGCGGTTTGCCAGGCCCCCAAGTGCCACACCAGCAATTCCTGGCGCTGTGATGAGGATGAGAAGGTTGGGGTCTATCAGAGATCTGTCCTTGAACACTGGATGTCGCTACGTACTGCAATCATTGCGGCAAGTAAGCCAGGCAGGCGACAAGGTGGGTGGGGTGGCTGAGGAGCAGAAGAAGAGGGTGCAGCGCTGCGCGACAGCGCATGCTAGTTGAGATGTGACAGGGTCTTGTAATGCACGTCCACATGGCCAGGCTGCTGCTGCTGTTTTAGTGGTGGCCAGCGATGTAGGGATGGTGTTGGCTTGCGGTTGCCTTCAGCGCTGCTTCGTGCATGCACCAGCAGTACATGCACTGTCCTGCTGCTGTTGCTGCTACATGTACAGCCACACATGATGATGATGTCACGGGCAGTCAAGCGCAGTGAGCATACCTGTAGTGAGACACGTGCACGATTCCGCTGCCAGCAAGCACGCATGAGACCATGCCAACCGCCATTCCTGCAGGCACGTGCTCAGGGCCGGCCAGGACCATGTAGAACGTGACCAGCGTCGCTACAGCTCCCACGCCTCCAGCAGCAGCAAGCATCAGGCAGAAGGCTGTGACGAGGTAGATGCCTGCAGCAGCAGCGACGGCAGCAGTAGCAGCTTTAGCAGTGCGAAGACCAGTGTGTACGTGAGTCGTGGTATTTTTCATTGATCAGGAGCAGGTGCGCATGCCTGCACGGCAGCATCCTGCTGTGAACAGGGATTACTTGCAGGCAGTGCTGCCGCTGCTGGACTACAATTGGCAACCACTCAGGCAGCCTCTGCACCAGCACTTGACCGTTTAGGACAATTGTAGCTGCGCTGCAAAAGCATACGTGCCCGGTTACCTATTTGCCATGGCTGCGCTGGTGCAACAGGAGGGTCGGATCGGCATGCTGCTGCACAGTGCCAGCCCCGACAGCTGACCTGACAGCCAGCAGCAACAGAGCTGAACGCGCCAGATAGTACATTTCAGCTCCCTTAAACGCTGTTCAGCAGTCCTGATTGACGTCGGACGCCCTGCTTTGCACTCATCACGCATCTGATATTTGCTGGAAGGAAAGCAGGTTGGTGCGATACATGCTACGACTAATGCAAGCTGCTGAACAAATCACAAAAGGTTTGATAACACCGACAACGCGGCGTCAACGGCTTTGAGCAAAAAACAGTGACCGTGACACGTGTCGTGTAACCTGAACTGGCTGGTTTGACCTGCAGCTGTCACAAACCAGAACGGGAACCCGTCACTTGCTCGCGGCAAAGGCAGGCACATCAGCCAACCAGCAAGGTCATTAACCTGCAGCCTGGTTGATTGATGTGCCTGCCTTTGCCGTGGGCAAGTGGGTGGCACCTCAGCCAGCTGGCCCAGCTGCAGTGCAGCCTGGCTCTGAGTGCATTTCCGCTGCGTACGGCACTGCGAGCAGCTGAACTGCCGTTTCCAGACAAGAGACCACGTTACTGTCTTTCTTGTTACACAAAGTGCTGTTGCAACTTTCGAAGAAACACCCAGCGAGTTATGACTCATAACATGATGCATGCATGTGCGCACTGTGTCGTCAGCCACCGAGGCTCAGACTGTCAATGAACGCCTGCTGCCTTTTCTGCCAGCCAGCACAGCCTGATGTTGCATGCATAATACAACGAAAAACAGCATGTTAAAACGACCATGTTATACGGGTCAGCTGGTGGCATCAAATCGCTGCACTGCCACCAAGTAGTCCCTGTCAAACAGCATGCGGTCAAAGCGACCAAACTGCACTGCAGTATTGAGCGGCGCCAGGGCCATGCCGTTGATCCTGAACTTGTGACCACCGCTGCTGGTTTCAGTGAGGATGGTGGCACGCACTCTGCATTGGGGATGAGCAGTGACCTGCACAGCAGCACAGCAACACAGCAGTGCAGCAGCGCAGTGGAACATTAATTCAGTATGCTAAGCATGGTGTGCCTAATGATGTTCATGCTCGGGATGGCAGCACGCACGCGTAAGTGTAATTGGGTAGTAGACTGCAAAGTAGCAGAGCAAAGCAACATGTGCAGTGCAGCAGTACGGCATAATCACCAGCGAACTAGGGACACAGCTGCTGCAGTCATTTGATGTTCCATGTGACACTCAACGTGTGTGCAGCATTGTCCCACAGAGCATGTTCAGCAGCATATCACGCACAGTGTCTATTAGTCACTACACCAGGTCATGCGCAAAGCATTGGACCATCTCCAGCAGCAGCAGCAGCAGCAGCAGTGCATCTACCACTCACCATAGTGCGTATCGTGTCCAGCTCCGAAGCTCTGTCAGTGTTGACGGCATCAACCTTCAAAGGCTCACACTGGCACCCACTGACACACGTGATCAGCGCCGTTCCCATCCCGTTCTCGGAGCCTTGCTCGTCGTTTGGGTTGTTGCCATGGCTCCGAAGGAACAGCATGACCAGCGAGATTTGATGCCCGTTCTGCGCTTGCTCCCCAGTCAAAATTCCGCTGCTGTTGAACTCAAACTCGATGAAAGAGCCGGGAGTTTTGGACGTCCAGCCGTACTTGCGGCAGCCGGGGTGGGAGCAGGTCCGGCGCCCTTCGTCCACCCACTTCCAGCCGTTGTTCGTCTTCAAGTGCTCGTTGAGGTCTTCACCTGTGAGTGTGTGGCGATACGCAGCAATCCAAGAGGTAGCACGTCTGTCGGATTCGGCAAGCTTACACCACTGTACACATGTGGCTTGCTGGGCAGGCACTGCACATGTGTGTTGCTAACCCCAGGACGCTGATGATTGCCTCTGATAAGCACAGATGTGTCTCAAGCCTGGCAGCTGTTGAGCGGTACCTCGGGGTTTGTATACCCCTCATATGTCTAGCTATGTTGACCATTGCACTGCTGCTGCCCTTACTGCCGCGCACTTGCTGCAGAGAACACATCAGCATGCCGTTGCTGTGCTGCCTTTGAATGCTGGCAGTTCAACTGGCATTCCATTGTGGCATTCCAAGAAGCAGCATATCACAGGTCTTCTGCAACCTACATTACGCAGATCACTGGTACTGCTCACCTGCTGCGCAGAAGGTGTCAGCATCTATCTGCTGTGCTGCCCTTGGGCTGACAAAAGCTGGCAGCGGCGGCGGCACATCATACAACTGCCAGTCAGCAGGCCCAGCCGAGTGCGGATTGTACATTGTCAGGTAGCTATCGTCTTCGTTGTATGCGTCATCAATGCTGCTGCTGCTACTGCTGCTGTCAGTTGTGTAGCTGTACAGCAGATGCCGTTGACTCGGCTCGCTGCCGATGCTCCTGCGGCTTCTTCTGCTGCTTCTGCTCCTGCCTGTGTAGTAGCTTGCTAAGCCAACGCCCCCTGCTGGCGAACCTACTGCTGCTGCTGCTGCTGCTGCAGCTGCAGCGCGCGCCCCTACGATATGCCTCGTGTGCGTTTGCCGCGCCAGCACTGGCGCGCTATGCGTGCTGTGCATGAGCTCCTGCGTTACCATATGCCGAATGCCCCAGGCCACAAAGCCAGCTCCGTAAATGTGTGCACCCGGCAGCTGCGGGTGCACGTGATCGTGCATGAGCTCTTCGCGCGTCATGCCGAGCTTGGCTTTCGCTGTGTCATTGTCAAACATGACATCATATAACCCGTCACGCACTGACACCCTGCAAGGTTTGGCAGAGGTGCAGACATGCAAGGGGGCAGCGCTGAAGTCAGTTGGATCGTCAACATTGGACAAGCATGAGTCAACCCTGTGCTCTTCTACCTGCATCTACACGGTTTGATTCTGGGTTCAAGGCTGAGTGCCGTATCAACGTAGGTAAACCATGCGCTTCAGGGATACGGAACTTGTGACAGGAGTTTGAAGACTGCTTGCACGTTCTGTAATGCGTGCACCTGCATGCAGATCATTGCTGCCAGATCTGCACAAACTTTTGACGACAGTACTCACATGGGCACACCATATCGCTTGGCCAGGATCGCGTGCTGGTCCTCCCCTGCACATGCAGCAAAACATACTTTTAGCTGGCACGGCAGCTGCCAGTGATGGCTATACCTACAGGCACATGCGCATATTGACTCATCCCTGCGTAACTGGCTTGCATCCTTTCATCATAAGCCGTGCCATGGATTGCTGCTGTTGATGGCGCACTGTGAGCACTGCACTGCCTGTAAGGTGGCATATGTGCCTTGTTGCTATGACGACATCACAACGGCACACAAGTACATTCTGTGCTGCAATGGCTCACCTGTATTCCAGAAGGGGTTCGGCACGCGTGTGTATGGTGGCCTGTTTCCGACCTCGTCTATCTTCCATGCATACACTGCCAGCGACAGCAGCGCTGTGTGGGGTGCTTTGATGATGATCTTGCGCAGCAGGTTCTCATATGCAGCCACCTGTTGCATGCAGAAGGCAGATGGAAGGCGGCGATGGCGCTTTGCTGATCATCATACTGGCAAACAGTGTGCTGTTGCTGCTGCTGCTGCTGCTGCTCAGCTTTTAGGCAAGTGACTGGTGCGCCAATTTCCACCCGGCCCCAGAGCTGCTGCTAATGCATGCAGATGCCTGTCATGCATGCTCAATTCGGCACCAGAACAGACAGCATACGATGCATGCAGCAGCTTTCCTGGCAGTGGAATCAGCAGTGCCACAAGCTCTGCTGTCGCAGCCGAAGCTTGTGCTTTGCCAAAGGCAGTGCCCCCTTCGGGGCATGCTGCTGATGCTGGCGCTGCTGCTGCTGCTGCATTCAATGCAGCTGCTGCTGCCGGTGCTGTTGTGCCGCTTCTGCTGCCACCGCTGCTGCTGCTGCTGCTGCTGCTGCGCACCTCTGGTTGTGACATGCGCAGGCACTGCAGAGCACCGCACTGCACGGCAGCACACACGGCAAAGCAGAGTCAACAACATCTGCCACCCCATTGGTGACACTCGCCCTGTTGCTGCACAACGTTGAGTTTGCTTGCTTTCCAGCCAGAAGGCAAAGCCGGTCTCAGCACGCATACCAGCCACAGCGTGTAATGCTGCGCCCTTGCTGCAACAACCATGCTAGCTGCTGCTGATGATCTCTGCACCGCCTCATGCCTGCTCACCATGATCAATGATTCAGTTGCTCACTACTGATTCTCACTACTGATTCTATTGTCACTACTGATTCTATTGTCACTACTGATTCTATTGTCACTACTGATTCTATTGCTCACTACTGATTCTATTGTCACTACTGATTCTCTTGTCACTACTGATTCTATTGCTCACTACTGATTCTCTTGTCACTACTGATTCTCTTGTCACTACATCATGCCTTAGCACCAACGTTCACTGCAACTGTATCCATCTACTGCGCTATGAAGAGCTCACCCCATTCAAGCTGTACTCCACAAGCACCAGGTCAGCATCAGCTTGCTCACTGCAACTGGTCCTTTCACCTTAATTATGCCTTAGCATGATGCCTCACTGCAACTGTGTCAATTTCTATGCGCTGAGAGCTCACCCCGTTCAAGCTGTACTCCACAAGCACCAGGTCAGCATCTGCTGGCAGGTCATGGTAGTAGCACAAGGATGCCACATTTGCTGATGTGGCCCCATGTCCCAGATGCACAAAGTTGAACGTCACACTCGGAAATGCTTCCTCCATCCAATTCCAAGCCTCCTCCACCCAGCTAGAGTTGTCACAGCTGGGGTAATGGCCCACAGTTACGCTGCCTCCAAAGACAGCAACAGTTACATTGCTGCCTGGTGTAGCAAGCTTGAGTGCTAGCCGCCTCCAGTTTCGCCCCTGCAACTCGTGTTTGAATCCTGAGCGAAATAAGCGGTTTGTTTCCGGCGATTGCAGCGCCAGGGGCGTCCTCCAGAGCTGCTGAAGGGCAGCATGTCGCCCCCCTTCATCTACTGCTGCTAGCTGCTGCTGCAAACTCCTGCTGCTAGATGCATGAGCGCAGGAAGCATGGAATAAACACACTAGTATGAGAAGTGGTGCGGCTGCTGTGACACAGAGGCGTCTGCACGGCATCGTTCACATGCAGTAGGCGGGCGCGGGAAGAGGCACGAGCGGAACACCACACCCACTCCGCAACTCAATTCGATAAGATTCATACGTTAACGAGCAAAATGATGATGGGCGATTGCATGTTTACGACCCACAGCTGGAATGCGGCCTGCTGATGTGCTTGTCATCGAGAGTGTACGGTGATATGAGCTGTTGTGGTCAACTGCATCGCTCCAGTCTGGACATTGAGCAGAAATGCACGGTCTGTTACTTGGTTCAACAGGAAAACGCTCGTAGTCATCTGATGGCGCCCGCACGGTACTAGCAGCTTGTAACAGCGCATTCGGTTGAAAAAAATGTTCTCATTGTGCTTTAGAAGAAAATACGTGGGCAGTGTCACCGCCATGAAGCGTGCTGCGTCAAATACGAAAAGCCAAGCACTGCAAGGGAATGAAAATCCGCCCAAGGATGGCAGCAGCAAGCGATCCCGCCCAACAAGCGGCAGAACTTCTAGCCCTCATGCACGTTCGGGCACCGCAAAGGCTGCAGGAGTCAAGGCAGCAACCAAAGGCATAGCAGCAGCAGCAGCAGCAGCAGCAGAACCAACAGCAGCAGGTGCATTGCCCAGGTATAATCATTGAGAAAACACGTCTGCAGTTGCTCTGCAGCAGCAGCGACCGAACGCCTGGTTCCTCATGCACAGGTGCAAATGGGTTGGCATGTACAGAGGCGCTGCAGCAGCAGAGTATGTCAGGTGCGGACGTTTGCAGTCAGCAAGTTGGGATTCAATGATGCCAAGAAATGTCCAATGGCCGTGTCTTTAACCTCCACTAAAACATTGGGGCTCGCTCTAGCAGCAGTATCTTGGGCAAATCACAAGTCAGGTTCCCTTGTGCAGTGAAGGAGGCACTGCGGGCGTGCTAGGGTTTTTTGTCGGCTGCCTGTGCATCTCTGTTTGTGTTTGTGTTCCTGCCCCTTCCTCCTGCTTCCAAGCAGTTTCTTGTGATGTCTCTATGCCTGCGTTGCTGCTGCTGCTGCTGCTGCTGCTGCAGGTACCAGATGAGGAATGGGGCCGGCCCCTGCACGATGACACCAAGCTGTTTGAGCTGCTCATACTTGAGGGAGCACAGGTGCGGCACACTGCGCTTGGCATGCATGTCTGTATGGCGGGGCTGCAGCACTTTTGACCGCGGCATAGCATTGCATGGTGCCCAGCTGTTTGGGGTGTTGATATCAGAGAGAGCACCGGCGAATCACTTTGCAAGGACACAGCTGCAGCTGGTGTAGTGTTCAACCTTCAATATGGCATAGCAGTGTGAACCATGTGATGTTTGCTTTGCTGAGGTTGAAAGGACCGCAGGTGCGGCACACTGTGCTTGGCATGTATGTCTGCATGGCGCGGCTGCAGCAACCACGGCATGACATGACATGACGCCCAAGTGTTTGAGCGGCTGACACCACAGGGAGCACAGGCACACCACTCTGCAAGGACATTTACGGCAGATGCATGCCGAATCTTGTCACACAATGTTGACCTCTGGCACACTGTTGCTTGGCGCCTTGGCAGGCCGGGCTCAGCTGGAGCACCAAACTGGCCAAGCGGGAGGCGTACAGAGCAGCCTTTGAGGGCTTCGACCCAGAAAAGGTGATGGCACTGGCCAATTCAGCCGAGTGCTGCCTGTCTGCAGCAGCAGCAGCATGTTGAGCCAGCACCCTGTGAGAGCTGCGACCCAGAAAAGGTGGTATCATTGGCGACTTCAGCCGAATGTGTAGTGTTGGAACGACGCAGCAGCAGCAGCAGCAGATATGCTAAGCAGCTTAGATGTTTGACGCAGCAAAGGTAGGATGATGGGTTACACATCTACATGGTCGACTCCACCTTTTGTTGAAGTGCAGCAGGCAACGGCCACGGACACAGCAGCAACCAGACTCAATCATGGATAGTTGATGTGTTGCTCTGCAGCGGGAAGCCGGACAGAGCTGCATATGTATATGCCATGGCTGTATTTCGGCGAAGTGAACTAGCTGGACGGCTCCCACGTGCGGCCCACCAGTGCTGCTGCGCGCCATGTAGCAGCAGCAGCAGCAGCCGGGGGCATTGGTGCTGCATTTACATGTGGGCTTGGTGTTGCTCTGCTTCTCCTGCTGCTGCTGCTGCTGTAGGTGGCAGCATTTGACGAAGGCCGCATTGAGGCGCTGCTAGCTGAGGGCTCAGGTGTCGTACGGCACACGGGCAAGCTAGCAAGTGCAGTCAAACGCAAGGTGCGACGCGCTGCCTCATGAGTGCCAGCTATGATAGGCTAGTGGTGGATTGCTGCAGCAGCGTGCTCTGTGTGCAAGTGCAAGAGACGTGCCTGAACACCTGTGCTACCTGCAGGGTGTTGCCAAGTTGCCACATGCTGCGCTACCTGCATGCAGGGTGGTTCTGGAGCTGCAACGCCAGCACGGCAGCTTCGACCAATACGTGTGGCGCTTTGTTCCTGACAGCAAGCCTATCGTCAACAGCTGGAGCAGCATGGAGCACGTGCCAACCAAGTGAGTGCGCGCTGTGCGCTCTCAGCTGCTGTAGGTGCTGTGTACCGCACGTTGTGCTTGGTGTAAAAAATGTAGTGGCACTGGAAGGCACATGCACGCTAGTAAAGCAGATAAACACCCCCGCTGTGTGTGCCGCACAGTGGAGCAGCATCATATGTTGTGTGATGTGCCGCGAGACCTGCTGGCTGGCTGCTGCTGCAGGACCCCAGAGGCAGCACTTTGGCACAGGTGCAGTAGCATTGCCAGACAAGGATTACTCAAATACCTCATCAAAGCAGACTGTGTTCCAACTTGATGCTGCACATGGCTGCTGATGTGTATGCAGGACGCCAGAGGCAGAGACGCTGAGTAAAGCACTGAAGCGGGCGGGCATGAGCTTTGTGGGCCCCACCATCTGCTACTCCTTCATGCAGGCAGCAGGCGTGGTCAACGACCACACGGTTGACTGCCACTGCTACCAGCAGATTGTGGACAGCTACAGCGCGCAGCAGCAGCAGCAGCAGCAACAACAAGGCGCAGAAGGAGGTACAGCAGCAGCGAGTGCGAGAGGTGGCGCAGGAGAAGCCACCAAGCAGAGAGGCAGGGCCGGCCGCAGCAACGCGTAGCCGGCATAGCCAGAAAGTGTTATGCAGGCAGGGGCGGCTCAAGGCATGTCCATGAAAAGGACAGTGATTGGGTGGATCCTGGGCTCCTGGGCCCCAGCAGTCTGGGCAATGCCCACCCTTTTGGTGACACGTGTCGGCTATCACAGTCGACATCATACGGAACCATTTTACGCATCCAAATACTTTTACTAGGGTGCGTAAAGCGCTCCGAAGGCACCGTGGAGAAAGTCATTTGGTCAAGTGCTCTCGAAGCCATGCGCGCACAGCACAAGCTACCAGCATCCATTTGCTTGATACAGAACATACATTATAGCACTAAGCGCAGCTTGGTTGGTGCGGCGGTGCCTGTACTTGCATGGCGTGGGCAGCAGCTGCTGTTTTTGCCCAGAAGAAGGCTCCCGGCACAGTTCAAAGGCAAAAGCATGATGCACACAGCAGCGATGCCCAAGCTGTTGCTCAGGAAGACAGCCCTCATGTATAGGTTGTTTGTTCCGCAGTTGCTGAGCCATGCACTTGGACAAATGCAAAGCAATCTGAGCTGCCGTGGGGTCCTCTGCACGGCCCAGTTCTAATAGGATATTCTGGTGGATCGCCCTAGGGCAGGCCGGGTGCTTTTGCGCCATGAAAGACCTTATCAACCCCTACATGTGTGCCGAAGCAGGCAGGACTTTGAGCACTATACGTGGAAAACAAGCAGCTGAACGCGGACACATGTTTGCCCTGGATTGCGGGAGCTGGACTTGGTTCATGCTGATGAAATTGCGTGAAAAGCACAGACAAAACGTATTATAGGCGTTGTAGAGGTGTCAGCCCGTCCACGGCGCTTGGCTCGGCCAGTAAGAGCAACAACCTGGTGAAGACAAGCAGAGTAACAGAGCACTTTAACGGCATGAACGAGTCACTCTGTATCGTCCATACCATGTACGCTGCCTAGTTGCTGGTTCGGTGCAAATGGTGTTGGCCATCCCAGATGTGGCAGCAAGGGCCCCTTGGCGACAGTGGTATCGCAGGATCGTGGCTGAAATTTCTTGAAATAGAGGTGTATCCAAATCATTTGCGCTGAACTGCAAGCCTCAAAAACCCTCATCGATCACCTGGTACTGGAGGCCCCGCAGCAGCAGTGCAGGGGGACCTTTAATAGGATATTCTACTGGTTCGGAACTTCGCTGGTGCAGCTAGGCTCAAATTCGTGTTCCTTGGGTCGCAATTGGTATACTAGGGGCAGCGTAAATTTCCTGGCGAGCTGTGGGGGCAAGATATTGGCCCTCTGGTGCAGCAGCAGCGCAGCCGGGAGCAGCAAACACGTTCCTTACCCCGCCATGACAGCACCAGCCACAACATGCGCCTTCAAAAGCATAGTATATGCCTTCTTATACGTTTTTTCGAACTCAGCAGCAGCATATCGCGTGTCTGGCAGGCCTGACTGTCCCTCAACCAAACCAGAACGGTCTCAGCTGTCAGCCACCTGTCAAATGCATGACTATGCATGACTGCGTTAGGTGTCCTGCAAGCACGCACAAAGCAATTATATGCATTCGAAACATCGTTTGGAGCGTTGCACGATTGCGTACTTGGCTGCGACTGCATCTGAAGTCCTTTGCCACGCAGTAGTGCACACGACTTCTCCACGAAGACACGATCCGCGGCATCAACGCTCGATAAATAGTTTAGACACTCTTACAAAACGCTTTGCATACACAACATGACCATAGCTGACACGTGTCACCAAAAGGGTGGGCATAGCCCCGACTGCAGGACAAAGTTTGCCTGACGCAAATACTCGTATGGGTTGAGCCCTTAGTTTGGTGGGAATTTGCCTTTTCTTTGCAGGCGCCGCTTGCCCGGCAGGCATGAGCTTTGTGGGCCCCACATCTGCTACTCCTTCATGCAGGCAGCAGGCCTGGTCAACGACCACACAGTGGACTGCCACTGCTACCATAAGGGTTTATCCATTAATGGAACTGGCCCGCTCAACGACACAGCTGCTGGATGCTGCGAATTTTGCTTCCGAGTGAATCGATTTCATATCGTAATAATTAATCGCGGCTGTAAGGGGCTTAAGGGCGAAGGCAGTTTTGGTTCTTCTTCTAGGGATGCGGTGGACAGCACGGCCAGTTCGCACTTGTAAACATTATCTAACACTCCATAGATGAGAACTGTGTGCATACTCCCCCTGAAGTGACTTGTGCTTTAAGCCAGGTCCAGCCATGCTTGGCATGGTGCCGTTGTTGACATGAAACCAACACCCTGCACGGTGCTGCACACTGCTCGAACAAAGTCTTCAACTATAAAGAAGCTGACCGAAAGCATATGTGTGCATCGATCGACTTCCGCGTAGGCAGGCGAAGGCCAGACAGCGTGCAGCAGAGCGCCGAGAGTTAAGCACCCACGCAGAAAACTTCTTGTATCCATATTGTTATATCAAAGGCCAGCAGCTGTCGATCGAGCTGGTCTTTCATGGTGTAGGCCTGTTCCATCAATAGATAAACCCTTAGGGGGCCACCACAAACCTAAAGCCAGGGGGGGAGGACGCGCTGATTTGCCGGAACCCCACCCCCTTTTCGCGTTTAGGCTCTCGTGTCGTGCCAGCAGTACCCCCCCCCCTCGAGGGTTAGGCTCGATAGTCAACCGCTCACTGGGGGTTCCGTTCGATCGACCCTACCCCCCGGCCGCGTTTAGGCTGAAAACGCGACAAAAAAAGGGTACCCCCCCTCAACGATTAGGCATGGCGTCACCCCCCCCTGGGTATAGGTTTGTGGTGGACCCCTTGTGAGCAGATTGTAGACAGCTACAATGCGCAGGAGCAGCAGCAGCAACAAGGTGCAGAAGGAGGCACAGCAGCAGGGAGTGCGAGAAGTGGCGCTCGAGCAGCAACAAAGCAGAGAGCCTGGCAGGCCTGGCCGCAGCAAAGCGTAGCCAGCAAGCAAGAAACAGGCAGGGTCGGCTCGAGGCGCATTTGTACGACGCAAGCACTGCTCTTTGGTTGTTGATACCTTGCTCAGCTGGCAGCGTTTCTGTCACAGCAAGCAGTGTACCGGTGAAGACGTATCACGGTATATCCGGTAGCCTACTGCAGCCTAGTAGGCTCATCATCATCATCATGTTACCCTAGTAGGCTGTCAGGCTGGCTCTCGACGGGCTCAGCCCCGTGACAGCGTCTGTAAAAGTACATCATGTACCAGTGGTACATTGCGTTCGTACGCTGGGCGCCATTCCTGGCAGGGCTGCTGGCTGTTGACCGCTGACACCGTCACCGCTTGAACCCGTTGTTTTCCAACTGTTGCCGCTAATATTAGACAGCTGCAGCTGTGGAGATTTCACCGTTGACCGACAGCTAGCAACAAGTTGCACAAACTTGGGTGCAGGGCCCGCGGGTCAAACCACCATGCAATAATGCATCATCATCATCATCATCATCATCATCATCATCATCATCATCATCATCATCATCATCATCATCATCATCATCAAATTACCAGATCAAGCCATAGCATCAACGCCATCGGCCCCGCGCCCCCCCGGGGCGGAAGAAAGAGGGAGCACCGCTCCATTATGTTTGCAACTATTACGCACATCCCAAGCTTTCACAAGATACGCAGCAATGCTCCTAGACACCAGTCGGCAAACCCCCTTGCTACCCCAAACATCATCAGAAACAAAACGCAACAACTTGGTCGATGCATCAGTCAATGACAATACATTGCGCAATTTTCCAGCGCCACCAGCAACTGTCTGTTGCAAAACAGACCGAATCTCATCCAACATAGTATCTCTTTGAGCAGAAGTGGCAGGACAATCAAACATCAGATGTGACAAAGACTCAACATTCTGACCACAAGCAGGACACGCTGTATTAGAATCTGCTCTGCTACCCCCATAACGACTGGTACGCTCGTGCACACAAAGACATCCCATGCGAACACGCATCAGCAACTCAACGCCACGTGTTGGCGCACCAGCACACAAAAATGGCCTGGGCCGTTTGAAGCGCATGGCATCAGCATGCGTAGGGTGAACATGCTTGACGTAACGGCTCAAAGTAGAGTGTTGCAGTGATTCACAAGCAATTCTATCGGCATGCAACTTCTTGACCTGAAATAATGCATTGCGCCAGCATTGCGGCTGGTAGCATGCGACTTGCAATGATCACTGCTGCCGTCGAATCAAACCATGAGGAGGCCAGCCAGACATGCGTGGCATCAGAGTCTTCTGAAACCCGGCCCAGATTCATCATGTACAATGTGCCATCACATTTGATGACAGCTGCAGAGGCGGACAGCCGTGCCACCAACAATGCACTTCAAACTGGCCGGCATGCACGAGCCTGTGGCCACATCATGCACAGCAGCCTATAGTACATACAACTGGAGTTGCCTATGATGATGTTGTTAAGGCAGCAGTCCTGCTGCCTTGCCAGCTCACACATCACGCTTGTCGGCAGACAAGCCGGCTGGTACAGCAGCCGCAGCAATAGCCTGCTGCAACCTATGCATCCTCTCTTCAGCACTCCAACTATGCTACTATCCATACTGCTGCTGCTACTGCTGCTGGTGTGGTGTGAGTGCTGGGAACCAGTACAGCCTCACTTTGTCTGGTGCGCCGTCATCGATCATGGCCAGGCCTTCCTTCAGCAACTCAGCCAGCACCCGCTCACAACGCTGACTGGACCAGCCCACCCGAGACGACAGCTCAACTGCACGCAACACAGCAGCAGCATGAGAGCATATGATGTTGATGGGTATTAACAACAACTGCAGGCAGTGCCCTGCTCACAGCGCTGACTGGAGCAGCCCACCGTGGGAGCCAGCTCAACTGCGCGCAGCAGACAACACAGCAGCAGCATGAGTACACGATCGAGCAGGGAAGATGCCCTGCAGACAGCAGCGCACCCCGCTCACAGCGCTGACTGGAGCAGCCCACCTGGACGCCAGCTCAACTGCACGCAGGAGACAAGACAGTAGCAAGATAGGTGGTGGGACTCTAATGCTCAAGTGCAGGCAACGTGTCTCCTCCCAGACCCTTTGCCAGCTCCCGCTCACAGTGCTGGATGAACCAGCACAGACTAAACATACCAATTGCAGGCAGCAGACAGTAGAGCAACACATCTGGTCGAGAATACACGGATAGCAGCCAGAGAGGAACGTCCCGACAATACATATAACCCACGACTCCGCTGTTGCTGACTATCTGGACACGCTGTGCATCATGTGTCAGCTGCTGTGCGCCTGGCGTGTCAACCCTGTCAAGATTCTCCTGGCAAGTATGTCGCTTCTGCTGCTGCTGCTGCTGCTGGTGTCACTGCTTTACCTGCGCTGATGTAGCCTGCTGCTTGCGCCAGCTCCATGACTTTATTCTTGTCTGTGTTGAACTCGCCAGGCACTGAGCGGATGTAGGTCCCCCGGCCAATCGTGACGATGTCGATGCCACCACCAAGCACCTGCAACATATCACCGGCAGCAGCACAGCCGCGGAGTTGCATGCTAGCGCCCCTGTCACACGCAAGTGTGGCGGCGGCCGGCACCAAGCAACTGCAGCCGCAGTCGTCTACATGATGCTGATCAAGACAACCACAGTGCAAGGCCTACACACGCCAGCCACACCATCAAGTGCTGTGTGGCGGCAGCAGCAATACATGCAGAGCGTCCAACATGTACAAGCAGTTCATCTCGCACAAAAGCTGGCACACAAACGCCAGGACACAACATCCTTTGTCAAAGGCCGCATGTACACGCACCTTCAGCTTGCGGATGGCTCGCACGATGTCATCTTCGCTCACAGGGTCACTCCTGCTGCCTCGCCGCCGCTCCACTGCTGCCCGCAGCTGTCCCAGCTCCATCAGGCCCCCGTTGAGTGGCCTGCTGGCCAGGCAGGCCTCCACCAGCTGCACCCCCAACTCGTAATAGAAGTCACCAAAGCCCAGCAGCTCATTCCACATACCCTGCAGCAGCATGTACAAGCACCAGTGTCAGGAACTGTAAAGAGCAGGCTGTTGCGTTGGTGAAGGGTAACCGACTGCTGCCCGCACAGCTGCCCCAGCTCCATCAGGCCCCCGTTGAGTGGCCTGCTGGCCAGGCAGGCTTCCACCAGCTGCACTCCCAGCTCGTAGTAGAAGTCACCAAAGCCCAGCAGCTCATTCCACATGCCCTGAAGCAGCATTCACAAGCACACACGAGTGCCATACAGGGACAAACACCAGTGTCAAGAGCTGCAAAGAGCACATTGTTGCGTTGGAGAAGGGTAAGCAACAGCACTGCTGCCCGCAGCTGGCCCAGCTCCATCAGGCCCCCGTTGAGTGGCCTGCTGGCCAGGCAGGCCTCCACCAGCTGCACGCTATCAGCTCGTAGCATAGAAGTCGCCAAAGCCCATCAGCTCACTATAAGTGCCCTGCAGACATACACACAACTTGACACAGCACGAGCTGTTCTACTCCAGCAGCCGAAGGTTAGGTCCAGGCCACATCTGCAGCTCTGGAGCTTGAAGCGCGGATGTGTAATACTAGTCACGTCTATTGCTCTACAATCATTTCCACAACAAGCAAGTGGCAGCAGCTCTGAAGCATCAAGCGCCAATGCACCAACCAGGCAGTCACATCTGTTGCTCTGCACATCTAGCAGATGGCATTCACCCACCTTGTTGGAGGCGAGTGGGTCCACGCCGATGTTTGCGCACATTGTATGGAACTGCGCCCTGAACACCGGGTCACGCCGAATGTCTGCCTTGTGCTGCAGCGCAAACTCTTCCAGCTTCGATTTGAAAAGTGACAGCTGGTCCTTCATCTGCTGCAGGCTGGCTCGCCGCACCTCCTCCCCAGTGCTGCGGTATTGCTCCTGCAAGGTTGATGTGCAGTTTGGACGCAGGTGTGAGTAAGGTGGCCACAAGACAGTGAGCAGTTTGTGCTGTTGCTGCTGCTGCTGCTCCTGCTGCTGGCACCCTGTTGATGCGTACACCTGGTAGGGCAGCTCATCATGCAACCATCACCAACGGGGCTGGCATGGCAACTGCTTGCATAGTGCGCCAGCGCACATGCAGGTGCTCAGTTGTTGCTCACCCTGGTCTTCGCATCTCTCTGGATGCCAGCAATACCAGGTCGCCGACGCATTGTGCTGCTGCTGCTGCTGCTGCTGCTGCTGCTGCTGGGTGGGCTACTGGTGCTGCAACCACCCCCGCGCTAGTCGCTATGCTGGGCCCTGAGCGTAGCCTGATGGTGACAGGGATGCTCAGGGCCGTGCAAATGTCGTGATCAGCTGCCTACACCCGTCAATCAAGCGTCTGCTCAGGCAAGGCTGGACTAGGGCTGTTTGGGTTGTATGCTGTTCGCTGGCAGGAGATGACAATGATCACTCAGGTTACAAAAAGCGCGACTTTCTGCTTTTGAATGATGCAAACCGATGCCAGGAACTCCCCAGACAGTTCGCAAGTTGCGAATCGCAACGCTGCAAGCAGGTAGCAGCGATCCGCTGAGCTTTGACAGCAATCAGCGGCGTACATGGATCAGAACTTGCATGGCAGCGGACGGTCAAGCTGAACTGCTGTGCAGTGGATGGCCTGCGGTGCTGAGTCAACATGACAGTCACATGCTCGTTTTGACCTGCTCAGCAATGCTGACACCACCCCTGACGCACACCTCCCTAGAGTTCACCCATTTCAGCTACTGCAATCTCAAACGAACCTATGTACGAGGAGACTAGCTGCGCTGCTGCCATGCACACGCCAAGTAACGCCATGCTGCTGAACAGAGCATGCAGCACAGTATTACCAGCAGTGGAGCTACTTGCATGCATCAATGCCGCTGTTTTACGCTGAAATATCACGAACATAGACATCGAAACAGCAGCAACGACTAAAGAAGCACCAGAGCAGCATGGGCGTAGTCACCATCCATGTGTTCAGCGATGCAGCGCAGCAGGGCAGCAACATGGCGCAGGACTACCACTGCAAGGTCAAGCTTCTGCTCAAGCATATGTGGGTGCAGATGCTTCAGCTGATCAATGGCACCACCATTGTGCTGGGTCAGTGCAGTAGAGCGCACATGCCAAAGCAGCAAGCGCGCTAGCACCAAAACACCAAGCAGCGCAGCAGTATGCAAGCTTGCAGTGCAGCAGTAATCCTGCATGCCAACACATATGGGGGCCACCTTCCACATTTTGTGCTGTATACATCTCGTTGTTCTATGATGCATGCCATGCACCAGTTTACAATACAACAACCACATTCAAGTGGCTGTGATACACATGCAGGAAGTACTTCAAGCCCTTCCTGCAAGGCCTTGCTCCAGGGCAAGACACTGAGATTGCTGTGCAGTGCAACCTCACCACCTTTGACTGGATCATGGCGTATGTCAAAGCCAGCATCACTGGAGTTCAGCCAGTGCTGGACTGCAGCAACTGCATACCAATCCTGGTGGCATGCAGCTACCTCAAGATGACGAAGCTGGTCAGGTATGCGTGCCTGCAGGAGCGATGCGCTCACATGAGCATACGTATGCAGTATGCACAGCAGCAGTTGCGCGAGTGGCGTGCACAGCAACCCCTGAAATCGTCGTGCAGCTAGAATGCCTCAAGCTAGGGACACAGCAGTTCATGGAGTTGGACCACTGCGGGCATTCCAGTAGCAGCACGCACAGCAGCAGAGAGGTGTATGTTCCAGCAGTGGACAACCTGCTCTTTTGTTACGCTGTCCATGTTGTGTGCAGGGAGGCGGTGCAGTTCATCGCAGCAAACATCCTGCGGCTGGCAGCAGCAGGAGCAGACATTGCAGGGCTGGACAGTGCACTCATCACAAGCGTAGCAAAGGTGCGGCCGCTGCTGCTGCTGCTGCTGCTGGGAATGCAGCTGATAGCACTGCACGAGCCTGGCGCAACGTTCAGCTACAGCATACCATGGCGGGTGCAGGCGTGCGGCCCTGCTATAGTTTGACCACTTTGCTGCTGCATGCTGCAGGCAACAAGTGAAGAGGCACTAGAGGCATTACTGCAGCATTGCGAGGGCGTGCAGCTGCCGCGCTTGCCTACCCCTAGGTCGGCAGCAAACCAACAAAACGGCCACGCAGAAACCACAGCAGGCGCAACTAGCAGCAGCAGCAGCAGCAATGCCTTGCTGCAGAAGCTCTACAAGCACAAACTGGAAGCGTTGCTGAAGGAGCACAACACAACGCTGCTGCGCTGCAAGGCCTGCCAGCAGCTGTTCTCTGCAGCTAGCCACCACAAGCTGCAGTGCCCTGCGCTTGCTGGCTCTGCCACTGAGAGGTGGGTCGTGGTGGCGGCGTGCGGTCCCATAGACCATGGCTCACTTGCATTGGAGAAGCAGCGCTGCATGCTCTTGAGACAGACACGTCAGACACCCACTTGTCATGTACAGCAGCGTGGAAGTATGCCCAGGCAAGTAATTCTGTATCAGCTCGACTGTAGCAGCAGGTTCTGCATGCTGCTTGTAGCTCTCACCCCTCATCGCTGTGCCTGCAGGCTGCGCACGCTGCCACTGCACCAGCCAGACCCTGCCTGGCGCTTCCAGGACTTTTTGAAGCAGCAGCGGCAGCAGCCACAGCAGCAGCAGCAGGTGCAGCACCAGTTGGAGCAGTCCACAGCAGTGCACAAGCAGCCGCCTCAGCAGCAGCAGCAGCAGCAAACCACAGCCTGCCCCACACCATGGCGTGACCTGTACTACCTCACCTGGGGCCATGTGACAGTGCTGTACTGTACTGCCTGCCACCAGCACTTCCCTGCCAGGCAGTACAGCCACTGCAGCTTCCACCCGCTGGCTCCAGTGTTTGCTTCAGAGGTGGATGCAGGGCAGTACCCCTGCTGCGGCAGGCCGGCTTGGAGGCCTGGGCTGTCGCTGGCTCACAGCCAGGGCTGCTGTGCAACAGAGCACCAGGCGGCACTGCAGCAGCAGCGGCAGCACCAGTCGCCGTTGCGGCAGCAGTCGCCCTTGCGGCAGCTGCAAGAACAGCAACAAGAACAGGTACGTGCACATTGCACGAGTCTTGTGGCTGCAACTATGCTCAAGTAAAGAGACTAGTCTGGTAGCGGTGAGCAGCATGCACAGCAGGTAGAGCAGGCAGAACTCACCGTTGTGTTGTGGTACGTGTGCATGGGCCGTAGCTGTGTGCCCCAGGATCTCTACTGTGTGATGCAGCTGGCTGCAGCGAGAGCATCAGCTTCATGACACCACTCCCTTGTCCCTGCTGCTGTATGTGCTCTGCAGGAGAGCCAGCGTGATGCTGCTGTGCGGGCCTTGCAACTGCTCCAGCGCTTTGGCAGCATCATCATAGAGCCGTATACACCGCCAGCGATGCCAAAACAGCAGCAGCAGGGTGTAACACCTGCCATTGCGGCGGCAGCAGCAGCAGGCCTTGAACGCAGCAGGGATGGTGTGGGCTGCAGCTCCAGCAGCAGCAGTAGGCCGCCCAGCAGGGGCGCTACTGGCAGCTTGCCGCTGCTTGTGCGCATGACAAACAGAGCATCACCGCGTGCAGCACTGGAAGCGGATGGTGCATGTGGCAGCAGGGGCGGTGCTGCATCACCGCGTGTCTGCCAGGACGCGACTTTTACTGGTTCACCCACCTGTAGCCAACCTGGAACAGCTAAAGCAGCAGCAGCTCAGCTTGCGGAGGTGGAAAGCAGCAAACGTTCAAGCACGAACCATACACGGTCTACAGCAGACCCTGCAGCAGCAGCAGCTGCAGCAGCAGCGGCAGCTTGCAGTGACGATGATGATGTGGATGCTGATGTGCTTGATGAGGCCAGCACTGTTCTAGACTACCGGTCAGCACACCTGCGCAGCTTCATGGAAGCAGTGCATGCAGCAGCCGAGTGCCGTGACAGGGGCAGCATGATGGGCCTGGCTGGTGGCCGGCTGCAGGGTGAAGTGGCTGTACCGCTTAGCAGTACATTCAGTGCTGCAGGAATGGTGGGAAGGTGAGCAGCAGCCACAGCAGCCCGAGCGTACACGCAGTTGAACTAGCAAAAGATTGCGTGCTCGGTGGGTTGCAGCAGCAGTGGGTGTGCCATCAGCAGCACTTGCAGCCGCAGAGGTCGCAGGCAGGTTAGCAGCATCACCAGGGCTGCATGCATGCTGACCCAGCAGGTCAGCCTCTGGTGGCTTGTGTGCGGTGGTACACGGGTGACGTGGCATGGTGGCTAAAGTGTGAATGCAGCCTCATCGTTGCAGCCGCTCCTGCTCCTTCGACCTGATGCCACCATGATTGCTGCTGCTGTTGCTACCGCAATGCAATTGACTGCAGGCGAGTCGGCAAGCAGTCAATGGTGCGTGCATCCAGCCCACTGCACAGTGCAGGTGCCAGGTCAGCAGCAGCAAGCAGCAGGCAGCAAGCTGCACTAGCACCAAGCAGAGGGGCTAGCAGGGACTTGCGGGGAGGCCTGAGCAACACCAGCAGCCGCCCTGGCACAGGATCTGCAGCAGCAGCAGCAGCAGCTGATGTTCAAGCCAGCAGGGTGAACAGAACGCTGCTAATGGAGCTGATGCACGAGGATGATGTGAGTGCGCAACGAGCTGTGGTCAGCAGCTGCGTGTATAGCATGGAGGACAGGAAGGAGAAGTGTCATTTGCCACCTGCAGCTGCACAGTTTGCTATACGCTCGCTGCAGCAGGGCTCATACTTGCAGCTGCAGCTGCTGTGCAACGGCGATGTAAGAAAAAGTTGCTGCACTGCTTTGCACCCCCTTGCCTCGTCACCCATCACACAAATCATCTTATGTACCCTGTTGCTGTGTGCGACACAGGTGTACCGCATGGGCCTGCTCATGCGCAAGCTTGATGCTGCCAGGCTACAGCCCCCACCTGATGGTGCCTGCAGCAGCAGCAGCAGTGAGCCAGGGGTGCTGTCAGAGGTAGATGTGGCGCAAGCCACCAACAGCATGCTGTTCATTGGCATTGCAGCACCCGCAGGCCGCTTGAAAGCCGCTACCGCAGCACGGGTGCAGGGCAGGTGCTGATGCTGCATTGCTAGATGAGAGCAAGAGACAGTAAGAGACCTTCTACTGCTGTATGCATGCAGCAGTTGAGGACCTGCGCAGCCGCGGCGTGCCATGAGATGCCCATCTTACGATTTCACGGGACATTGACCCGTTAACTGGTGTCCAGGAGCGGTTGCGACGGTTGAGTCAGGTTGGCAATACAGCGTGTTGTACACAGCGCAGCGGTTCGTTGATGCATTCGCAAAATCTGTCACTACTATTGAAGCGTAACCTTGACTATATTGGGGTGCTTTGCTGTGATGCTGCTGGTCACTCACCGTCCCTCGCATTTCAAGCTGCTTTGAAAGCACCGTGGACAACGCTTGTGCTCACAATCCTGCAAGCTAAGCAGAAAGTCATATGTAGCAAGATCGGTGCATCACATACGCTCGGATGAAGTCCTGAGGCTGAGCGGGGGGATGAAGCCCCATTTGCTTACAAGCCCCTTCAGACCAAGGCTATCCTATGAAGTTGTCGCGATCGCTTATACAAAAAGAATCGCGCATTGAACAGCTCGTCATGGTGCTCAACCTGTAAGAAATAAGCATGTAACACGATCCCGCCTCGACGTCACTGCCAGTGTGTAGCAGCGCGGGTGGCATGAGTCATGCAGGGTGGGTCAGGCGGTGCGGAAACACATAGCAAGACACATAATGCGCTTTAGATGACCAGAGCATCAGTTTCACAACTTCTCTTCCTGCGCCTAATGGCTTGCTTTCGGCACGAAAGGCACTAAAAACACATAATTCATCATACACATGAAGATCGCTGCCTTTGCTGGCAACTAGTGTGGTGCCAAGGCGAGAATGGGTCCCTGATGGTGCAGACACCGACAGACCCAAACGCACGCTGCAGGGAGTCAGAGTGGCTACCAAATACCAAATTATCAGGGTGAGTGATTTGAAGCATAATTATACCTTCAGGTATCAGTGTATCGTCTGGACGGGCAGGCCTTGCATCAAGGCAGCTAGCACGAAACCTGCCCGATGTACTTGATTGCAGATACGCTGCCAATGCTGCTCCTGCCAAACATTGTGCAACACCAATCGCTGATAGAAGTACCACTCTAGCGTGCCGGTTGGTCGCGTTGCAAGCCAGCTATGCGGTCACCCCAGAGCTGCAGTAGCAATGCTGCTGCTGAAGTGTGTTTCGCTGCTTGCGTGTGCTGCAAACGTCCCCGCAGGTTATCGGGCCTGCACGCAGCTAGCAAGCAGATCGCTGCTAACGCACACCCAGTGGTCTCTGCGGCAGCATGGACCAAGATCTGGACTGCATGGTTGTCTACTACATAAAGCAGCTCTCTCCGAGCGATGCAGCCAGCAGCAAGCAAATTAAGCTGCCAAAAACAGAAGCGCGCCGCTTCTGTGGGGAGCTGCGGCACAAGCAGCGCTGCATGGTGGTGAGTTGGTTATGCCATGTGGCAGTAGCTGTGGCAGCAGGCATAGCACCAGAGGCAATACTGCAGCAAAGCACGCCAGACGTACGGCGTATGTACGGCGCCATGCAGCAACCTGCACTAGCGCAGCGCCCCACTATGCACACCTGCTTTGTAAGCTGATTGGCGCCACTGTTGCTGCTGTTGCCGCTGCTGCAGACTGTGCTGGACCACCAGCAGGTGTTTTGGGAGTTTCTCTGCACCTGCTATGGCTGCCAATATGCGCTATCACGCGTTGGTGAGCAGCAGACGCCGCAGATTGTCTTGCATGCATGCGCAGGCTGCACAGCGCAGCCTCTGGCAGCTATCTGACATCAGCTAGTGCAGGGCACTGCCGACAGGTCATCAGTGACATTGCACACCAGCAAATCAGCATGCGTTTCTCAGCAGTTGCTCTAGATGCGCCACATGTTCAAACGACGTTGCTTTTGCTTTCGCTGGGTGTAAGAAGTGAGCATTCAACCTAACGTGTTTGAAAACAACCCGTCCTGTGCTGCAGCCGTGTTCTGCAACACCTACCAGCTACGCGCGGGGCAGTACCTGCTCTTCTACAGGGACAACATGCAGCGACTGGTGCGTGTCTGCAGTCACCCTGCTGCAGCAAATCTTCATTGTTATGGTGCTTGGTCCTAGTGCATTGCATGTGTGCACTGCTTGCTGCTCTACATAGAACTTCCCAGGCAAACACTGCATCTGCTTTGTGGACATTACAATACAGCAGCAATGCTTCACTTGCGCCATATACCCCATCCATGCGCATCCGTGAACAGGCAACGCAAGTAGTGAAGGCTGTAGCACATGTGGCTTGGCAGAAGGCTGTAGCAGCAGCAGTGACACAGCTGCGTTTACGCTGTGGATGACATATGATCTTAAACAAGGTGTTTGAATGCCAACTACTGCCCTGGTTGCTGTGCTGTGCTGTTGTTTTGTTGATGCAGAGGATTGCAGTGACAGGCAGCTTACCACCAAAGCTGCAGCAGCAGCTGGCCGCTGCCAGGAGCAGCAGCAGCAGCACCAGTGCTCAGAAGCGGCAGTACAGCCAGATGATGACGGTGCCACGGCTGCTCGCAGCTGCTGACTCAGCAGCGAATCATCATACTCACAGCCCACCTGACAGAGCAGCAGCAGCAGCAGCAGCAGCGGCGGCGGTGGCAGGCGCGGCACTGGTTGGTTCAGATGTAGTTGCAGCACACAACGACAGCCAGTCCGAGGGGCCGCAGGGTGTAGCAGGCATGGGCATGTGTGCTACAGCAGCAGCAGGTGGTGCAGCTCATGCTGCTATTGCTGTGGCGGAGTATGCAGGGACACATGCCGGAGATTTGGGAGAAGCATATGGCAGAAGCTGCTCTGCTCTTGACCGGCTGCCACCGCTGCGTCAGCAGCAACAGCAGCAGCTGCAACAGCCTCATGCGGTTGCCGGTGATGATACGAGGCCTGTGAAGGACCAGCAGCAGCAGCAGCAGCAGCGCCGTGCAGGTGTCAGCAGGTACACAGCCCTGCTGGGCACACACAGGAGGCTCAGCAGTGAAGCAGCAGGTGTTCCATACTCTGCAGATGCAGCAGCAGCAGCGGCAGCAGCTGGTCAATGCGCGAGCAGCAGCACGCCACATCAGCAGCCAGCCAGCATGAGTGTGTCATGTTTGTCAGCTTGCAGCGCTATGACTGGCGGCAGTGCTGGATTCCAGGCTCCTGACCCAGTGCGCTGGCAGCAGCTGCATGGGCAGCGAACACACCAGCAGCAGCAGCAGCAGCATGACATGCAGGGGTATGGCATGCCACTGCACCCCACAGTTGCGAGATCTGTAGGCAGCTTTGCTGCCCCCACACAGGCAGCCGCACAAGGGACAGCCAACAAGGCAAGCAGCAGCAGTGGCAGAGCAGCAGCAGCAGCAGCAGCCGCAAGGACCACTGATAGCCCCAGCCGCCACTTGGTGTGCAACGAGCTTCTCTTGGAGAGCCCACCTGCGGTAACAGCAGCAGCAGCAGCAGTTGCAGTGGTTCCAGGGGGTAGCGTGGGTGGTGGTGGCAGGCAGCGCAGCAGTCAAACTGAGCGACTGAAGCTCAAGTGGAGAGCCGCAGCAAACACAGCAGGGCTGCCGCGTGCTGCTGGTCACACTTCGGGGCTGCTGGACGTGCCAGGTCACACTTTTGAGTTGCTGGGCGTGCCAGGTCACACTTCAGGTCTGCTGGATGTGCCTGGTCACACTTTTGGCAGCAGGCACTACGATCAGCGCATGCCGCCATGCGTACCTACAGCAGCAGAAGCAGCAGCAGCCGCTAGATCGGCAGCAACAGCAGCCGATGCACCAGCAGCAGGCATACAAACAGTCACGTGCATGCAGCTGGCCAACATGCAAGACGATCTGACAAGGCAGCAGCAAGCAATGCTCAGCACATGCCCCGCAGCAGCACATATGACGACATGCAGCCAGGGTAGCAGGTTGCAGTCAGCAGCGTTCAGCGTCAGCAACAGCGGCTGCGCAGAGCACGTGCAGTACACTCTACTGCAGCAGCAAATTCAGCAGCATGTGCAGGTGCAGGAGATGCCGCAAGTGGCTCTGCAGCAAGCTGGTGTGGCTGCAGGCGCAGAGTTGTACAGCACCGCATGCGCATTTGCGTCTTCAGCTGCAGCAGCAGCAGCAGCAGAGGCAGAGGCAGCCAGTGGGGTTGTAGCTCTTGCGGTTCAGAGCGGGGCTGGCAGCAGCAGCGGCAGCAACAGCAGCAGCAGCGAAGACTACAGAGCAGTCCTGGGAATAGATGAACTGACGTTGCCGGATGCTGCACAGCAACTATCAACTGCACCCACTGCTGCCGCCGTTGCTGGGGCTGCAGCTGCTGTTGCTGCTGAACGGCCTAGCAAGCGACACCGAACAATGCCTACGAGCAGAGCAGACAAAGTTGGTGGTCTCAACGGCGCTGCTGATGCGGCAGCTAGCGCAGCAGTAGTAGATGTAGCTGCAGCATGCTTGCTGCCACATGTCAAGGATGCTTGGCCTAACTTCAATCTGTTACTGCAGCAGCTGTCTACTGCAGTTCACGAGCAGCAGCACCAGCACCAGCAGCAGCAGCTGGGAGTGCAAGTCAGCAGCAGCAGCAGTCACATGCACGGCGGTGGTGCAGTGAGTACAGGTGGAGGTTCTGCCCTGCAAACAGCAGCGTACATAGTTCAGCAGCCAGCAACAGCTGTTGGCAGCCACAGCTACGAAGCACAGCAGCAGCAGCAGCAGCAGCAGCAGCGGCAGCGGCAGCAGCAGCAGCAGCAGCGGCAGCGGCAGCAGCGGCAGCAGCAGCAGCAGCTGTGTGGCACCGGAAGCTTCACCAGCAGCCTGGCTGCTGCTGCTGCACCTGGCCAGCTGCTGCCACTGTTCCAGCCTGCTGCACCGAAAAGCAGCATGAGCACTGGCACTACCTTTGCTGCTGCTGCTGCTGGTCCAGCTGGTAGATCACCAACAAGTGTAAACAGCGCTGCAGGAACCTTGGCAGCAGCAGCGGCAGCAGCAGCAGCAACGGGAGGCAATGCAGCTGCAACTTACCCCGCATCATGGATGACACAAGACGGGTGCAACGGACAGCAGCAGCAGCGGCAGCAGCAGCCGTTCCCGCCGTTCAGCAGCAGCCGGGGCCCTGCAGCAGCAGCAGCTGCAGCAGCAGCAAGCCGGTCGGTCATGCCCTCACACTGCATTGCAGTGGGGGTGGGCCCACAGGCGATGCCAGAGCAGGCAGCGGCACATCGTGTGCCTTACATCAAGCAGCAGCAGCAGAATGCTCTAGGCACAGACGAGTGGTTTGCCGTCTCTGGCTTGTTGATGCTGGCTCACCGCAACTGACAGTTCACAGCAGAGGGTGCGTAAGGTGCAGAAAGGCGCGAAGAAAGCGGCGCGCCACACATAGCATCCAGCACGTGCGATGGCATTAGCTGGGCCCAAACTGCACCTGCACAGCCAATTGCAGGGTTGTTATCAGCGTTGTTGGTTACAGCGGCTTTCTTGTATCAGGCTTGTTCAGCAGAACGGGGCATACTGCCAGCATGTGCTTGTGGAGTTGCACATACAACAACAGGCATGATGGTAGTTCATGTGCAGGCTGTATGTGCTCGGGATACCATCTTTGGGTTTGATGCCTCACCCTTAGAGCAGTTTTGCAGATCCTGGGCGCAGGTTAGGGGTGTCAAATGCTCTGCTCGCACATCTGTGTATGCTGGTGCTGCATTGAGTGAGGTGATGTGACATGAAAAGCCAGGATGCTTGCCACGTGATAGCTGTACTTAGAATGCCTTCTTAGTGCATGCTTGTCTTTGCTGCAGCTCATAATCAGCTGCTGCAAAGTTATATCATAGGCATACAGCTGCCGCAAGCTGCATAGTTGTAAATGGATTGTTGCAGCATGTGAGATGTACAGCTGATGCAGCCACAACACAGCTGTTGATAGTCGGGTCACGTGCACCGCAGTTTTTGTCATTGTTGTCCATGTTGAACAGACAGGAGTCTTCTTGAATCAGATTTCTCTTTCAGGCAGCGTCTATGTCATACATGTGTGGGTCAGCATCTCAGTAACCGAAGCACATGTTTGGAGTTGTAGTTCAGGTTTGGCGCTGCCTGCCACACGCATGTGAGGAACGCCGATGTTCGGCTGTGCTGGCGCAGCACCCAACGGTTGGCTTGTGCATGGCAGGAGCTTGGCAGCTCAGCACAAAAGCACTGTCACGGCGCTTATCAATTCGTAGTACGGGCACATTGGGACATGTCAGGCCTTGATTATGCTGCTTGTGGGCTGACAGCACGCCTGGACAGCGCTTTGGCTGACTGGCTGGCTACCCTTAGTTTGTGTGTGCTGTTGGGCGCAATCACAGCAAGGGTGGTGGGCTAAAACGGTGTTGTTAGGGTAGTTTTGCTCATGCCATTAGGGGGTGGCTAGGTAGGCACAAGCTCTGTGCGTGTTGATGTCACATAGTATGCCGGCTTTTTTTCAGTACCTGAGGAAGCCACCATCATGGTGGCACCATGTCAGCACGCACCACCAAGACTGCTGCCAGGATAGTGATTGTCGCAGTCACTGAGTGGAACTGGTGATTGCTGGATCTTGGCGTAAACGGCGAACCAGCAGAACGTGCAGGAGGTTGCTTTGTGTGTTGTGTGTATGCTCTGGTACATGCATTCTATCATGAGATGGTCTGTCCATGCAGCGGTCCTTGGTTCGTCTCTAATTTTGAGGCAACATGGATCTCCCATTCCTCCTGTTGTCCAGCTAACGATCGTTGTTGCAATCAGCGGCAATCATGACGACATCGGTTGCAGACAGCTACGTAGCCCAGTGGTTGTGAAACCGTAGGGATGGCGACTTCGAGAGCTGCGTGCCGATTTCCCGCCAGTCTCGCTACCGATCCAGGGCTATTAGTTGCTTGTAGCACAGGAATCAGCTCAAATGCTGAGCATACTACACTGTTTTGACATAGGAATGTTTTACAGCAGGTGCAGGCTCACCCCTGGCCCACAATGTTGCTGCCACTGCCTGCTGCTGCTGTACAGCAGCAACGTCAAGATGTTGTCTTCAGGTCGTTCAACCCTCAGTGTTGAACCAGAGAAGCAGTTGACACACAACATGACGTTAAGCAGTGCCGGAGCAGCGATCTGCAGCAGGTGTCCTGCTCTGTTATGTGTTACGATACAAACCAACAGCACTACTCGACGATCTCACATGCCCCTCTGACCACTAGAACGGCGCTTTAAGTTATCAAGAACCCTTAAGTTGCGTTTTCTGCGCTTGACGTGAAGCCTCGACTCACCAACGTCTGCTTTGCTCAGCCACTCGCGTCTGCCTTCACTCGTAGGCCACGATCCGGCGTGGTAAGATGATGTTACGTGTTTAACAGTAACTTAAGGGATTTAATCACAGAGATCATGCTGGTTTCTTGCGCAAGACCGTTGCTTGAGCAGCTGCAGGACGCTGGGCTCGCGGAGAGCACTACCGTGCCTGTACGGTGTAATATATGCCTGTACAGATCAAGCGACAGACATTTCCAGGCACGGCAGGGGCTGGCTTTCTCGACAGCCGTTCCAACCAGGCGCAGTCCATCCAAATACAGCAGCGCTGCTTTGGTTGTTGTTGTTGGTTGGATCACTTCAAGCCACGATGTGCAGCAGACCATGATCAACATCAAGGCCAACGAATTTATTTGGGTCAAAGAAGTATGGCATTGGTCGGGATCTTTGAATTCAGCGCCCATACGACAACGCAGCCTATGAAGCAGTGCACCCGAGTGCAAGATATCCCTATGATATGAGGCCCACTACCACATGGTGCAGGTGAGCAGCAACTTTGTGCCATGATAGCACACACTATGCTAGTGTCCAGTGAAGGTGAGTGGGAGGGGTGAGTGGGTGCACAGGAGCTGCCGTTCGCGATGCGCACACTCGAGGCTGGTATTGTGTGCGTAGCAGAGCTGATAATCAGTTGAGTCAACTTACAGTACTTGCAATGCATCTGTGTGCTGCCTGCAAAGCAAATGAAGATTTCAAGAGGTCCTCATCAACAAGACAAGTGTCAGGGTGCTGGCAACAGACTGGTGCCGCGCTTCTTCAACTTATCTCTGCAGGAGTCCGGTCATGCTGCAGGCAGGGGTGCCGTGACATGGAACCAAAGAGGAGCACAAGGGGGATGCAGGTTGGTATTGTACAAGTTGATGCTGAACATGTTGCATTGCGGCATGCTGCATGCACACATGCGTAATGGCATGTTCCGTGTGTGCGCACTAGATATCGAAGTGCGTGCATGCGCAGCCCACTACTTGATGCTCCCTGGACGCAGAAGGGTTGGTGCCCCGGAAGCTCCTGGATCTGGACAGCTATGATCTGCTTGTTCAGCATTGACAGTCAGTGGCGCATTACAGTGGGTCAGGCCAGCCTTGCTTGCATGCGCAGCCTTGCGTGAGTGAGCAGCCTTGCTTGCAGGGGAAGGGTGTCACTGCATGCCTTGCTGCTTGGGTGCTGCTATTACTTTTACACTTCACAACACAGCAGTCGGCTGCACTAGTTGTGCACCGTGCTAGGGCAAGATGTCGTGCCACATTGCATCGTGCTGCATTGAAATCGCCAAGCCCAGTTTGGCATGCCATTTGCCAAGTTCTCATGGCCTCAGGCGCAAAGCGAAACCTCCTGTTCTGTCGAGCTTTTGCTGAGGACGAAGCTTGTTTGCTGTTACACACTACTTCCTGCTTGCTGTGCACGGTGCTGTGTCAAGGCGCAGGAGATTGCTGCCAACACCCCCGACCCACTCATCCTGCAGCATTTTGAGAATCCTCATACAATCTGATGACCAATGATGAAAAGTGCAGTGCTCATCCACACGACAACCGTACTTCATGCATCGTCGCCTAGTGCTAATGTTGTCGCTGTGCTGCTTCTGCTGCTGCTGCTTTGTGTTGCTAGCAGACGCGCAGTAGCTGGTCAGACAGCTGCTCTATAAAAGCGCCCGTCTCTCCAGGCAATTCTGTGTCTTTGCACTTGATATTGTCTTCACATGCTGGTGCGCTGATATATCCTGGCATGCATTGCTCGTCATGCCTGCCCTGCAGGTAACAGACCATCTGCCGACATTCCACTCTGGTCCTAGCTGCTGCAGGTGTGGCGCAGCAGCCGGCACAGCAGAGCAGCCGGCCTGGCCCAACAAGGCGTGCAAGCAATACAATGTACCTACAGGCATGTACTATGGCGCTGATGTTGTAGCAGTAATAGGTGGTTTGGCAGCTGGTTGGTGCGGATCTTCACCAGCTTCAGTTGTGGTGCACTTGCTTGTTGCACCTTCCTGTGCGCGTTTGGTGTTTGCTGAGGCTCTCCTCTTGCTGCCCATGTTGTTGGCGTCAGACCAAAGAAAAGGCTTCATAAAAGCCAGGTTATCTGCCTTTTTGGCAGTGCGTTGCCTTGCTATGCATAATCCCTGCCTTGTTGGCTGTCATGGAAGGTTGTGTAGTGGCTGACACATGTGCCACATGAGGCAGTGCCACTCTTTCTCAATGCACTTGGGCGATGGATGCTGTGGCAAGACTCAGTTTGTTGGTCACCAATGGCAACTACGGCGGGCACAGCACGATGCAGATTTGTTTTGCACCGGGGCAGCTGTGTGTGTTTTCAGAAGTTGAGCAGTAAATCACCAACTTGATGAGACGGTGCTCGTGGCCAGTCTCAGCCCGAATTTGCCTTGTGATGGATTGTGGTGTTGAGCCAGTGCACACAGGCGAGATGGGCAGAAGCAGCAGCGGTCAGCAACTGTTGTCGACACTCTGTGATCATGTGACAGCACTGCACCCACAACAGGTTGCTGTGTGGGTTCATGTTTTGTGGCCATCAGCAGCGAAGTGTGCATGCAGCCATACACGTTTCATCATCATCATCATCATCATCATCATCATTAAATTACCACACGTTTCATTGGTAATTTACAGAGCACGCGTTCCTGCATGCCACCTCTCACACAGGGAGGATTGTTGCAACATCCCAATGAATTTCTGCTGTGCAGCTGTCCAGGCAGGCGAGTACAGGTCCTGGCAGTCCGCCACTAGCAGTGAGAGGTCCTCTGCTAGTAACCGAAGAAATACAGTACGCATCGACCATTTTGCTGGCTTGTATTGCCATCAGTTCATGTACGTGGGATTTATAGCGCAGCTACGTGGCGATCGCGACAATGGTCTGCTCACGTAGCGCCATCGGGCTACGTGGCCCGCCGTTGTCTGCTACAATGCGACTGGGAACGACGTGGCCCCAACGGACGCTCCCGTTGCCATTGCCAGCGCTTGCAGACAAGCATTGCAACACCATACCTAGAAACAGAGACGTTGTAATTTGAAGGCGGGCATCTGCTATGGAAGCAGCAGCAAGGACTTTGCTTGAAGTTTTCTTTTACGCTGTGTTGGAGCCTCCAACAAAGGCTCTAGCAGCAGCTGCTGCTTCTCACGTCTGCTGGCTTGGTCAGTTCGCCACTGGCCGGCCATCTTTTGTGGTGTGTGTTCAACAGTGTGGGGTCTGCCATTTCACCTATGACAGCTGTGGGGCACCCTGCGGTGCCAGCCCACCGAGTGCCACCGCACTGCGGCAGTGTCGTACTGCAGTGACTGCCGCAGTCACCATCGGATGGTGTTCGTGGTGCTACCAAGCATGTGCCGCAGGTCATGTAGCCTGTGCTTGGCAAGCAGTTGACTGCTGCAGTGTGTGCAGTGCACACTGTGCAAACACCGTGCGCAGTGCGCTATGCTGCGGCGTTGTGCGTAGGTGACGCAGCGCCATATTGATTGTTCACATGAAGGCCCTTCAAGGGATCAGTGATCAACTTTTGTGTACTGCCCGCACGCATACGTGTTGCCTTATGGCATGCATGTCAGGGCAACAAGTGTGTTCAGCACATAATGCGCGCATGTATTGCGCCGCATACTATGCTGGCAGCAAATCAAAGCAGTCACTGCCAGGCTTAAGTCACAGTGCGACTTGTGTGGGCAGGCAGACTTGTCCACGGTTTGGTCATGAATGTAAGGAACGTGCCTCAATGCTGCCATTGAACCGGCTCCTCTTGATGCAGCATGTCACCCAGTCTAAGCCATAAGCTCAGCCGCCATTCACACCCTGCTCCTCTGCAAGAACATGCCACGTCATGCAGCTCAACATAACAGCAACAATTCCTCAGAAAGCGCTGCTATGGCTACCAGTAGCAGCTCCCACCACCACTGGTGGTGATCAGCTGGCAGCTCATCATGCGGCCTGAACGGCATTGGACCAGTAGCTGCCGAAGCATGCAACATGTCAAGGAACTTCCTTAGTCCTGGTATGCGGCGACTGCCATGCCGTTGATCCTGAACTTGTGGCCGCCAGTGGTGGTCTGGTCCAGCAGCGTGACTGACACGACGCACCTGGCGTGCGGGGTCACCTGCAGGCAGCAGGCAACAGCCATGTGATAGCACGCGATGGCGTACAGTCAAACCATCAGTGTGCAACTTTAGCAATGACATCTGGACCAGCTGCAGCACGTGGGAGTTCTGTATCAACAGGTAGGCTGGAAAGAACAGTCTGACCACAGCTGTGCTGGGTCAGAGTCCGCTGGTGTAGCGCTGCACTGCAGCAGTCTCACTGGTGCCACACAGTGTGCTCAGTGACTGGCAGCCCTGGCGCCACACAGTGTGCTTTTCGGTGGTTTGTACAGTAATCACAGCTCTGCAGCAGCCTGTCACTGTCCTGTGCATGTGTAGCACTGCGTGCAGCTTGTGCGACCGTAGAGTCTGCAAACAGCCAGATAACATTGCCAACGTTGTCCGCATATGCTGAGCAACATGACGCAGCCAAAGCCTGCCTTGTATTTGCACCGTGTTGAGTCTCACAGAGTGCTACTCAAGCATACAAACTCAATCATGCATACAACGAGTGACGTGACGCAGGCAGAACCTCACCGTTGTTTGTACAGTATCCAGCTCAGCAGTTCTGTCCGAGTTTTCCCCGTTGACCTCCAACGCCTTGCAGCTGCAGCCTTCTTCACATCGCATCCTCACAATCCCCATGCCACCAACTGCTGCTGACCCATCATCTGCTGCATACGACTGCTGCTTCAGAAATAACATAACAAGTGACAGCTTCCCCTTGTTGCGCAGCTGCTCCTCAGTCAAGATGCTGCTGGTGTTGAATTCAAACACAATGCGAGCGCCAGGCGTGACAGATTTGTAACCAAACTTCCTGCAGCCTGGTGAGCGGCAGTCGTGACGGCCCTCTTCCACCCAATCCCAGCCTGTGTTACTAACAGCAGTCGGCTGGAAGGCCTTGCCTGCTGCACAGAATGTGTCTACATCTAGCTGCTGTGCTGCTACTGGGCTGACAGCACTAGGTAATGCAGGGCCTGCAGCAAGTGCAGCTGCCAGTGCTGTAAGCTGCTGGCTGGTTGCAGCTGAGCTTGGCTGGGTTTGACTGATCATCCGGCTGTGTTGCCTGCGAGCCGTCCAAGGCAGCTTGAATGGCCAGCTGCTGCTGCTGCTGCCGCTGCTGCTGCCGCTGCTGCCACTGCTGCTGCCGCTGCTGCCACTGCTGCTGCCGCTGCTGCCACTGCTGCTGCCGCTGCTGCCACTGCTGCTGCCGCT